>JAWWLR010217958.1:0-11250 GCA_035041075.1 Acraspis erinacei | reverse complement strand
ATCATAATGACATACAGCAGTTGAATTTTCAAACTTTTCTATCAAAAATTCAAAGTTAAAACAAAGTCATTTAATTTCAAACCGAAGAGATAAATTTTCAATGCAAATTATGAATCTTTAACAACAAATTTAGCAAAGTAGTTCAACCCATAAATTAGATTTTTTAAGCAAAAGGACGAATTTTCAACATGTAAAGACTTTTCAGTCAATAAAAAAAGTGAAGATATAAAAAAGTAATTTTTCCTCAAATTTTTTAATTCTAGTGTTTGCTTCTCAATATCCGACATCTTGCTAGTTAATTTACCAGACTAAAACATCTTAGAAAAGTTAATTTCTGTGACCAGTCCCAGAGATACTTTCCAGCCCCAATACGCGTTGTTGGAAAGGGGTAAAGGGTTTAATAAAAATTATTTCTGTGACTACGGACGTGAGTGCCTTCTCGACTTGAC
The DNA here is from genome assembly GCA_035041075.1 of Acraspis erinacei. Lineage (NCBI taxonomy): Eukaryota > Metazoa > Arthropoda > Insecta > Hymenoptera > Cynipidae > Acraspis > Acraspis erinacei. The sequence goes on along the minus strand of JAWWLR010217958.1, from coordinate 10,801 downwards.
GAGATATAAGAAAGGGGTAGGGGTTTGATGAGCATTATTTCTGTGACTAACCAAAGGAGTGCCTTCTAGTTCCCCACGCGATGTTCAAAGGGTTAGGGTTTCGAACAGCGTTATATTTGCTAACAATCACAGCGGTGCCCTCCCGCCCCCACAAGATTTTGGGAAGGCATATAACCCAGGTTGTTTCTGTGACCAGACACAGAGGTGCCTTCCTGTCCCACTACGCGTGGTTGGAAAGGGGTAAAGGCTTTAATCAAAATTATTGATGTGACTAGTGACACGAGTGCCTTCGCTCCTTGACGAGATATAAGAAAGGGGTAGGGGTTTGACCAGCATTATTTCTGTGACTAACCACAGGGTTTCCTTCCAGTTCCCCAATCGATGTTGAAAGGGTTAGGGGTTCGAACAGCGTTATATTTGTTAACAACCACAGGGGTGCCCTCCCGCCCCCACGAGATTTTGGGAAGGCGTATAGGCTTCACCCTGGTTGTTTCTGTGACCAGTGATAGAGGTGACTTCCTGCACCACTACGCGTTTTTGGAAAGGTGTAAAGGGTTTGATCAAAATTATTTCTGTGGTCAGTGAAAGTAGTGCCTTTCCGAATTTATAACCATTGTGTTTGTAACTTAAAATTTGGATTATTATTTTTCAAATCTGAAAAGATGCACTTTTAACATAAAAGGTGATATTTAGCGAAGAAAGATTAATTTTTAACAAGACAGTTGAAGTTTGAACCATAAATTTTGTTTTTGTATTTTTAACAGAACATATAGATTTTTTATCAGAGAGTTGAATTTTAAACCAAATAAAGTTGAATTTTCAACTAAAAGAATGTATAGGGAAAATTTTCTCTAAAAAATGGAATAATTAAATTTCCACATATAAACTCTGAGAAATAAAAATAACTGAGAAAGAAAATGATTTTCACTTAAATTGTAAAATTGATAAAAGATGAATTTTCGAGTAAGAAGTTCTATCAAGAAAGATGAATTTCCTTCCCCTTTCTTATATCTCGTGGAGGCGGGAAGGCAATCCTGTCGGCCTGGAAGCCCAAAGAATATATGTGCAAAATTGTGTTCCAATAAAACGAAACTGGAAAAATGAATTAGATGAATGAATGAATAAAATGAAATCATACGTGTTCGAACACTTTATTATATATATTTTTAAAGCTGCCCCCCCCCCCCGTCAATCCATAATCTACCAATATTTCTATGACCTGCCTGGGAGCCCAAACAATATCTGTGACCCACCCCACCACACCCTTTATTCCTCAGATGCCCCACGATACTGCTACATCCTTTCTGGAGGCCCAAAGAATATTTATCCAAAATTTAGTGCCAATTGTCAAAAACTGTGTGTTTTGATAAGCATCATACGTATAAGGCCATTTGATGTTATATATTTTGAAAAGTCCCCCCCCCTCTATCCTACAGCAATATTCTTATGAACTGTCCAGGAGCCCTGAGAATATGTGTAAAAAATTTGACTCCGATTAGACCAAAACTGCGGTTGTGGCCCCTCCTATCTTCACCCCTCCCCCCATAATCTCTATATCTTTCTAGATGCCGAAAGAATGTGTCAACACTTTGGTACCGATTGGTCAAAAACTATGGGCGTGGCCCCCACTGCCTTCGTTTCTAATATGCATGCCCCCTACATACTCGTACAGCCTCTCTGGGAGCCCAAAGAATATGTGTGCAAAATTTGGTGCAGATTCTCAAATTTTTTTACAATTTTTTTAAATTTCAAAAACTAAGCCCTTCTGAACTCCATTTACCCCCTAATACTCTTACGAGCTGCCCGGGAGCCCAAAGAACATGTAGGCAAAATCTGATGCCGATTGTTCAAAAACTGCGGCTGTGCCCCTCCTCCCATCTGCCCACCACTTTGTATGCCACCATATTCTTCCTTCCGAAAATACTAAAAGATGAAGAGAATTTTTTCTCTTGTGAAAATGGAATTTTTCTTGGAAATAGTGCAAGATATCATAAATGAGTAAAATAACTTTATCGAGAACTCTGTTAACTCTAAACAAAATTTTTCGTAATAATTTTTCTTATCTATTATTGTTTGCAAGAAAAATGCGAGAGTCTGAGTTCATAGAAAAAAATACTCCTGATCTCAACTGTTATTTAGCCCACATAAATCTTAAAACGTATTTCCTCATGATAGTACAAATTCAACAAAAATTGGCAAAAAATATAATCTCAATTAGGTTAGTTAAAAGTATACTGAAATTTTTTTTTATAAGCACAGCCAAAAACAAAAATTGAATAACGCATAACGCATAGCCTATTTGTCTCTAAATAACAACACATTTGGTCCCCGAGAGATTCTGAAATTAGTGCGATAATAATGCTATTTTGTATTAATTTTTAAACAAAATTATCAATTAGCGACCCGGTTTGCTGTAGCAATCATCAACAGTGCCAAATCTACATGTGTATGAATGTTTAATTCGATCTGTGCATCGGTTTGGACGGTATCGAGCCTCAAGGTGCAAATTTGAATTTTATCTAGCAGAAGAAAATTACATAGTTTAGCTGCAAAATATAATTTTTTATTTTATTAAAAGCATTTCGAACCGCAAACTAGAACAGGTGTTCAAAAAAGTCTAACTAACGAAATAATCCTTTTGCTTTAGAGCTTAAAAATATATTAAAGGAAAATCCATTAGTCTAATTTGTTCGCAAATTTTCGTTTTAAAAGAAAAAGACGACAGACAGAACCCGAAGTAAAATCAATTGCCTCTCAATAAATGAGTCCAAAAATGTCGAATTCTGATGAAGTTGGTGACTTTTAATTTTCCCATAAACTCAATATCTTACAGTTGAGATCAGAATATCATTATTATAACGATTATAATAAAAAAATTTAAATGAACACCTTATCTGCGAAGGGCAATCTTGAAACTGATTACATCATCATCTCACGATGATGAAAAACTGGAATGTTCCTCAGATAAATCTGTCAACCACATTATTTACTTAAGCGTTATTCAGTTTTTTCTCAACTTGAAAATGAAGACGATCTTTACGTTTGCTTTTACTTCGGTGGTCATCGTGTATTCTATTGGTGAATATATTAATCTAATATATCTATAATATCCTCTTTTCTAGATTTTAGTCAGGTAGAAGCCATTTGTATATTTATGACGTCACGGATATACGTGGCTATTACTTGCCTACAAAATTTTAATCTAGGTCGATTCCTACGACTCAAAATAAAAACATACACTCAACAATAATGTCCCTCTTCTCCCCCTTGCTGCATTATATGCTATCAGAGTTACCTCAAAGCAATTACTTCTTCACAGAATATAAAAATTAGTAACCGATCAACTTCATTTTAAACTATGAAGACGAATTCATCCGATGATAGCTTTGGAACAATGGGTCCCAAGTTTTCCACAAATAGTCTTTCGGCTCCTGGATAGTTCATAAAAGTATTGATCACCAAACTCAGCAACCAGATTATCTGATATCCTTGAGGCCGCTTCGATCTACTATCTATCAAAATTTTCTTGCTTCCCGAAGATCTAGGAACTTTCTTACAATGCGACAGGTGTTAAATAAAATAGCCTTCAGACCTGTTGCTATTCCCTGCTGACTTGGATATAATGATCCGTCTGAATAGTAACATTCCACTATAAGACCCAAGCTTCGTTTTCCAGAACGGGCACTGAAATTTATTTATAGAAAGGCATCTATTCAGATAAGAATGACAATTTTAGGGCAGTTTTTTGACGCACAATGCCCGCCACATCATTGTTTCTGTCCGACTGTTATTTCGCAGCCACCACGCAACAACAATCAATAACGTGGTCAATGTATTAGTGGTTATTTGCACCTAACCGGCACTAGGCACTGATGTCTTGATGTAACACGTATTTGCCACTATTTATGGCACTGAGCACCCTTTCCTGAATGTCCGTGACAAACCCTTCGGTATCTGGATACAAGGTCCCCTTTGTGAGCCAAATTTTGGACCATCTATCTCTAGCGAATATGCTTGTGTTAGGTTATAAACAGGTTAAGAAAGAGCATCAATTGCCACTGTTTGATCGTGTTACGCAGCTTCTTCTAAGTGATGTTCATTGTAGTCGTTTTTCCACGCCAAATCAACCTCTTGTTTAATCAGTACTGCTTGGTTTTCTGAGATATGTAGATTAGTCATAGTGTCCTTCTCCTCAGAAAAAATAGCTCTGAGTGCGACTTACTTTATACAAGGACACTTTAGAGCACGATTTTGTCCTAACATTTGACCCAGTTTAACTTTTGATTCCCAACTTCGCACTTTTGCAGTAGAGAAGCAGACACTTCTCTGGCATGGTGGTATCCAACTTGCTGCTTTCCCACGATATTTCTGTTCATGTAGTTGGCTGCAAATGGCTAACGCTAGCCAAAGAATTCTCAGCAGGCACAGGTAATGTTCCCTCACATACCATTTGTCGCAGGCGTTCATGCTGGTGAGCCATTTGATTAGTGATATCTTCCTGACTACTCGCTGCTCACTCTCACTGACCCATATGCTGCGGAACCCTCGATAGTTCTAAGGGCTCGCTGAAAATCTTCGAAAAGCGGCGAACGTTTCAAAATCATTAACAGGCTCTCCGTGACACTTTGTGGCTTTTGATGTTCTTCTTAGGATCTTTCCTCTTCGCTCCTTGTCTGTCTAGCATGGAAAATGCTGTGAGTAGCAGCGATACCGCCTACATAGCCTTCAAAGCCATGAACGGGATGCTAGAACCCTACATCGACTTTTTATTATTATATTTTACAAAAAAGTGTTGGAAAAAGACCATCCCGCCAGGAGAAGTTCTGGTCGCTCCTATATGATATATAAATAGGACCTCATGAAGTATAAATTGTGATGGGTGCGAAAATTGATGTGCTGCTGTGACATTTACGTGTGAGTGGTTGGCTCGGGGCGCCTAACCGAAACCTCCTTATAGGTGCAGCTGATGTTCTGCCTCTTAATATTTATTTACACATGCAAAGCTTTTCGTTTTGTAAAGGTATTTATATAATAACAAATCGCTTAGTGTCTTTGAAGATATTAGAGCGTTTATACGAGCGCCTTCTATTGAAAATATATGTTTATTTGTATCGAAAAATGTATGGTGGGGAGTTCTCATACTCAAGAATTATTTCGCATAATTTAAATTGAATTTTTCAGAAGCATGCTTTCTGTAAGAAAACGTTGAATTCACACAATGATATCAGACATAAATGGGTTGAACTAAAAAATTTAAATCTTTTATTTCTTCTTGCAGAATGCAGTTCACAGCCCCCCAGGAATACTCATAGTAAACGTAGTCCTGGCCGTTCTTCTTCTGCTGGCAATCTATTTCTTCTTGCAGAATGTGCTTCACATATGGAAGGGAATCATACTAGTGAACTTAATCCTGGTCCTTCTTCTTCTACTGGAAGAAAACATTCTCCACACCGGACTTCTCGAGGCGAAGCTCCTTTTCGTGCAAGGTCCAGATCTCCTACCAGTATCCCCGCGTCTATTGAAATACTCGGATATCCACTTTCACAGCTTGGATATATTCGTCTTATTCCCCGCAACAATAAAGAAATTCAATTCGAATTTCGAAAATACGTTTTTCCTGAAGGTGTAACAATTATACTGCGAGAAGACCGTAAGTACTATGCACCGGTGCAAAACCAAGAATATATTACATTATCAGCATCCAATCGTGATATTTATGCAATACTCGATTATAGCGGGTTTCTTCGTGGAATATATGGGAAAAATATTCGAAAATCGAGAGTGAAAATAAATATGATAAGCGGCGCAGTTGATAACTTAACACCAGATGAAATCAGGGATTGTCCAGTGGGAAAACTTCGCCCAATCTTCCCAAACAACTTTTTTAAAGCTTTTGGAAATTACGATTCACTACAGTCCGAACAGGGTCCCTATTTCGAACGTAATCCTGATTCTTCTTCTTCTGCCAGACAGCATTCACCTGACCGGACTTTTCTTCAGGAGCCTTCTTTTCGCACTAGGTCCGTGTCTCCTCCGGGCAGGCCTCCTTCTGATCAAGCACTTGGATATCCAATAGAACAGCTTGGATATCTTCGGCTTATTCCTTGCACAAATCAGAACATACGATTTGAATTTCGAAGATACGTTTTTCCTAAAGATCAGCCAATTCGAATGCGAAAAGATCGGTTTGAGCAAACTCGAGAATATATTGTATTATCAACAACCAATGGTGATATTTTTGCAATATTGGACTATAGCGGGTCTCTGCTGGGAATTTATAGGACAGATAAAGCTCATCCGCGAATAAAAATAAATATGATAAGCGGCGCAGTTGTTAATTTGAACCCAGATGAAATCAGGGACTGTCCTGTAGGCAAAAATCGCCCAATCTTCCCAAACAGTTTTATTAGAGGCTTTTCAAACCAGGATTCATTGCAATCTGAAGGGAATCCTCATTCCGCAGGTAATCCAGGTTCTTCATCTGCTAGACAAAATCCGCGTGAGCGAACTTCTTCTCAGGAGCCTCAGCAGCAGGCCAGGTCCAAGTCTCCTCCGGGGAGGCCTCCTTCTGATCGAGTACTTGGGTATTCAATCAAACAACTTGGATACATTCGACTTATTCCCCTGGAAAATCAGAATCGGAAATTCGAATTTCGAAAATACGTTATTTCTACCGATAAACCAATTCGATTGAGAATAGAAAAGAATGTTTATGTGCCTGTGCCAACTCGAGAATACATTGTATTATCAACATCTAATGGTGACGTTTTTGCAATACTGGAGTATACTGGGATTCTTTATGGAATATATTCGACGAGTAGTTCACATCCGCGAAGTAAAATAAACATGATAAGCGGTTCAGTTGAAAAAATGAGCGCAAGTGAACTAAAGGAATGTCATGTAAGCCGGTTTTACCCAATCTTTCCTCGTTGGTTTAAGGAATATGTTTCAAATGTAGATTCTCTACAGAGTGTGTATCATTAATTAAATTAAATTAATTCATCTGAGCTCGGTTTAAAATTAAGTTAAAATATATAAATGTCTATTTATTATCGTTATCATACTTTAAAATACTTAAAATTTGATTTTTAAGATACATATTTCAATTGCTCCAGAAATTTTTTTCATTTAATGTACAGCTGATTTGTGGGAGGTAACTTTTGATTTGCAAATAATAAACAAATCTTATTCTCTCCTCTTTCGTCTATAAATAATTAATCAATTTCCCTAATCACGTTATTTTTCGCGTTTATTGGGCAGAGATGTTGCAAGCAAAAAAGGATTTGATCAGTAATATTATTTATAATGAAAAATATACTATTACTGAAAGTCTTCACAAAAATTAATTTTCACAAAAAGAAAACTAACTTTTGTTAGGTTTATAAAGACATATTTCCTTTTATCTTTTTCTAATCCCTATAATGACATTCAAATTTTCTTTCTCTATCTCTCTATTTACTACCTTTTGGACCTATTTCTTTTTCTGTTTACCCTCCTCATCCCATCCACTTCTATTTTCGACTTTACAAAATTCTTCTTTGCAGGTTTAATCTAATCCGCTTTATTTTTTATCCTATCATTATTTCTCTCTGCTATTCTGATTTTGTTAACCTCTTCTTTAAATGGTCCTTTTCCTTCTATTACTCAATGCTCTGTTCATGCACTTTTTATTTTTGCCCAATGTAGTACGTTGTCTTTCGATTTTGCTTCATAACAGGAAAGTAATGACAAATAAGAAATTGGTATATGGAAGCTCGGAGAGTATAGACGATGATTTGATGTGGGTTAAAAGGAGTATGGAGTATGAGTTAAGCTAGATATTGAAAGCGGAAAGTACTAAGGGAAAAATAACGTACGTTAATTATCGCAGAATACAGCTAGAAGGAGTATTGTGGGATTGGGAGGAACAAAGGTAGAAAACAGAAAAATAGACAGTAAGAAATTAGATGCCGGGAAACTAGAAGTGAAAGGAACGGGAGGTAGGAAAATAAGAAACAGTAAGAAGCAAAAAGAGAGGAGGAAAAAATGTAGGAAAGAATAGAAGATATTTTACATATTAATATAGCAGGCTTGGAGAGAAAATATAGGGAGTTTATGAGGGTTTCTTCGTAGATCAGTAAAATTTCTTGTAAGATGTGCATTCTATGATGTTGGTATTAGTTTGATGGGTTCGTTGAAAATTCAATCACTTGTCCTGGCATGCGAAAAGCTACGTACAAAAAAGGGTCTTTGTTACATGCTTCTCTCTCTCTCTCTAGCCCCCCTCTCTCTCGCGCACTCTAAAATGTGAGATGTAATAATGCCTTGAGTGTTTTCATGTTAGAAATTAATGCTCACCGGGTGATTCATTTTCTCGTTTTTTTGTAAAATTGTTGTGGAAGGTTATCTTTCCAGCTTATTACCGATTTTTTATTTTGTCGTGATATACTCATGATACGTTCCTATCTGCAGGGTATTGTTTATGATTATTTTAATATTTCTTCTAATTTAACGCAAATAATTGGACCCCAATTTCTTAAAAAAAGTCTTTTTATTTAATTTTTTTTTGAAAGAATGAATTTCAATTTTATTACTTTTAGAAATGCATGAATTTTTTTGGATTTTATTTTCCTTTTTGAAAGATGTAGTAATCTAAACAGATTGGTTCAAAATCGACCTCAACTGTAAGATATGGCACTATGATGTAATATCTTCTTCTTCATGTGAGAATGTAGTCTTCATAATTATGACAATAAAAAAGCAGTCATAAAAATATCTCTGAAGGACAATTTTGACGCCTGTAATTTTGTTGTCTCACGTATAAGTGAGATAACGACTTGTTGTTTCTATGTTTATTCTCATGAAGCACTGAAATACTCATTATAGCAAAATATATTATGTTAGATACAAATTATTCATTGAAGTATTTATCAGTTTCTCCTCTACTTTGATAACATGACGAATTGTTTCAATATTCTTTATTTGTAGTCTAAGCATTTTTAATGGCACTTACATTCATTGCCATTAAATAAATCTAAGAATGTGAAATCTAATCCTAGAAAAATTAATTAATTAATTTTCCACCAAATAGTTGGAAACATCAATAAAATGTTTCTGTTTGTAATGAAATAGTTGCGTCTCTATGCCAGAAAGATGCTATTATAAAAAATCGTCCAATTTTTGTGTTAAAGAAAATTTTTTTGAACAAAATAATTGCATTTTCAAGGAGATAGCTGTATTGTCAAACTAAAAACTTGAATTTTTAACCAAACGTTGAATCTTTTGACCAACAGGATTAAAATTACAGATCTTCCTTTCAGAATCATTTATCTCTCTCTCATTATATCAATGGAATTGGTAATTTTTTAGATTAAATTTTCAAAATATTCTAGCTTACGTCTTCTAATTAAATTATAAGTCTGAATCAAAACGATTTCTTTGGAACAAAAGATTTTATTTCATAGAAATTAATTTGTAGGAACACACTTGAATCAGTTTAGAACTCTTCTTTCGTCGAAGTCTTTTATATTCCTTAAAATAATTTTAATCTTTTTAAAAAAGTAATATCGGCATTTAACTCCTTTCTCAAGTTAAATAAAATAATATAGAGCTCTTCAGTCGTAGAAGTTCTTAATATTTCTTAAAGCAGTCTTTAGAATCTTTTCAGATAAATAATATCTGAACTCAATTAACCAACTTTTACAAATCATTATAAACACAATATTTGATTTATAAAAGAACAAAATGATACTAAAAACCCTGATAATTGCATTTGTATTTATAAAGTAGTTTAGAATTTAAATAATATTAAACGTCATCCTCATCAACCCTGAAACTAACTTTTTTTCAACACGTATAGAGCCATTTTACTGAGCTCATCGTCGTTCCTTTAGTTTTATAGAAGGAAGTTTTCACGAAATTTGAGAAATATACGGCAATGATTCTCAAAAGTTTACATTTATTAAGGAATGTAATTTAAACAGCAAGTAAAAAGCTGCCCTAATTTTGGGCTTTTTTTGGCACCGAATTTTGGGTGGAGGTGCTGGCCGCTGGCACCTCCAGCGTAAAAAATTTAAAATAAAATTGTAATCAACAACACCAGAATTTAGGGCTTCTTTGGGCTCTTAAAAAATGCAAAAATTAAAATTGAGAAAAAAAACCCTATTTAATATGCTCCTAAATCAGATGTAAGCATATCAGAATTTTGGGCTTTTTTGGGCTATCGCTCGCAATAAAATATTTGTCAACTTTTTGACCTGATACATAAAGCAAATGGGGTTGTAAGCAGGTACGTTCCGCTAGCACCTCCACAAATGAATTACAATATTTTCTTTATGCTCTAATTTTGGGCTTTTTTGGCACCGACTTTTAGGTGGAGGGGCTGGCCGCTAGCACCTGCAGTATAAAAAATTAAAATAAAAATTTTTAATCAACAACACCAGAATTTAGGGCTTTTTTGGGCCCTTAAAAAATGCAAAAATTAAATTTGAGAAAACAACCCCTATTTTGCAAAAACTACTCTTAAAATTTAATATGCTCCTAAAGCAGATGTAAGCATATCAGAATTTTGGGCTTTTTTGGACTCTTCTTGGGGACCAATACCGATTTTTGGGCTCTCTTATTTTTCTCAAAAAACCAGACTTTTAAGTGGAGGTGCTGGCCGCTAGCACCTCCAGTACAAAAATCCAAAAATTCGATTTGGAAAAACAACCCCTATCTTCTAAAAACTACTCTTAAAATTTAGTATCCTCCTAAATCAGATGGAAGCATATCAAAATTTTGGGCTTATTGGGGCTCTTCTAGGGCACCAATACCGATTTTT
>JAWWLR010217947.1:0-12988 GCA_035041075.1 Acraspis erinacei | reverse complement strand
AAGCTATTCGCACATCCGGTTTCTGTAGGTTTTCTATTTTGATCCGCGTCTGTTTTGTTTTCTTGGTTCTCTTTTTTTTCCATCCCCGACCTAAGTTAATTTTAGAGATCAGAAGGTAATGATCAGTATTACAACTGTGTGACTGATTATAGAAATCATGCAGGTCACGTAGGTTCCTCTTCCGAACGCTCCACGGGGGTGCTATGGAACCCCTGTTGCTGATCATAGAAATAATGCAGGCCACTTAATTCCCCCTTTTTAAAGTCGCATCTGGGGCAGAAAATCAATCCTGTGACTGATCGCATAGAAACCGGCAATCACGTAGGTTCCCCTTTTAAACGTGACATGGGGCTGCTATAGCACCCCTGTCACTTATCATAGAAATAATGTAGGCCACTTAATTTACCCTTTTTAAAGTCACATCGGCGGCTGAAAGGCACCCCTGTGACTAATCGTAGAGATAATGCACGTCAAGTAGGTTTCCCTTTGGAACTTTTAATTGGGGGCTGAAAAACACTACTGCGACTGGTCATAAAAATTATGTCGCAGAAATAATTTAGGTCACGTTGGTTTCCCTTTTCAAAGTTTCATGGTGTGGCAAGGCACCTCTGTTACTGGTTACAGAAATATAATACAGGTCACATAGATTCCTCTTTCGAACTTCTTATCGGGGGCTGAACTGGACTGGAAACAGACCCACATGATTAGTCGCCAAAATAGTTTGGATCACATAAGTTCCCGTTTCCAGATCTGAAATATTCTGAAATGTCTGAATTATTTTCCGAAATTTACATCATTTATGGAAAAATTAAAAAGCATGATTTTATACGTTTTTTATGCTTTTTCCCATGACAATCAAATTTGCGCCCATTCCGGACGCGTAGCCCAAATGTTTTATAACTCAAGAACTAAAACTTCAACTCATTTTTGCAAAAAGAATTTTCGATTAATTTTTTTTCTTTTATGGAGAAATATAAATTTGGAAACTTGAGTCTGGGACACCCTGTATATATTTAAATTGGATCATTTCGCAGCATATTATTTTATCATTTCCTTTCCACTGGAATGCTGGTATAATCTTGCTACTTGAGAGTTGATTTTCGTCGCGAATTATGGTGTTGATTTACTGATGACGTGAATCTTTTATTACGATTGTGCCTGTTCAAATAAAAAATGTTTTTTTCATTATTTGCTCTACATGGTAGAGATATTATAAAATTGTAAGAGCCTGTGGATTTCACAAGAATATCAATATAATTTTTAATGTATACATAAGATATATTAAAACTTTCCGCGCCGTGACGTAATTTTGTGTTATAGATTTTGATAGACATACATTCATATATAAGCCATCTTTTTAAAATTTATTATTAACCATTCGTGAAGCTGCAGAAGAATCATTGAAAAAATGAGGTTCTTCATTATTGGTCTGCTCATTGCCTTTGCGGTCTTCGGCACATATCTTGGTAATTATCAAATTATGAGTTATACTTTCTAAGAAAAAATATTAAAGGAAATATAATCGCTCGTCATTCTTAAGTCACTAATAATGATTTAAATATTTTAAAATACTTTAAAAATAAACTTTAAAATCCCATCAAGTCCCTAGTAATTCCTTAAAATTTGAAATATCTTCAAATTTCTTACAATTTTTTTAAATCTTTTGAAGTTTCTCGAAATTAAATCAAATTAATTAAAATCTCTTAAAGTCCTTAGAATCTTCGAATTTTTTCAAATTCATTAAAATCATTGTAACTAACTTTTCAATGAATCGCTTGATATTTTTTGAAATGATTAAAACTGTCTGAAATCTTATAAAATATTTTTTAAATGCTGAAACCTTTTTGAATTATTTTTTATTTATTTTTAAATCTCTTAAAATTTATGAAAGTCTTTTTAAATAATTTTTCAAGAACTCTCTTAACATTCTTCAAAATAAATAAAATTCTCTTCAAATTTTATAATATCTTTGTAAATTCCTAGAATTTTTCAATTGTTCTTAAATTCTTTAAAAAGAAACATAGTAATTCCTTAAAATCACTTGAGCTCTTTAAAATCTTTAAAGTCCTCCTCGGGCTTTCGCTCGAGATCTCGAGATCCCGTGAAACACCTCCCACCACTTACCACTACGTGTCCGCGTCTCATCTATACCCCGTCCGTGAGCCACGGGCGGGGAAGATTTCTAGAGTCTTCCCTCTCTCCTAAAAGTCGCGTCTACCGGTTCGACTTCGACCGTTCGCCCTGAAAAATCTCACTTTTCAGAGTAAGCCCCCTTTCTTCGGCGCACGTCACATATATCGATAGAACAGGATATTACCCCTCGAGTTGTAGCACTTTGCAGGTAATGTTTGGTTTGACGCATTTCGGATTTTTTAATTCGCTTATGTTTTTTTTGTGTTCACCATGACCAAACGCATTTATGTATCGCGTTTAAACTTTGGAATATAAGAAATATAAGTAGCGTGATCTCTACTTTATCGGCGTTGCAAATTTATTTTTTTCTTCGCTAGAAATTGCTAAAAATGCTCCAAAAATTTTCAAGGAATGTGACATTCATCAAACCAAACATTACCTGCAATGTCCTACAACTCAAGTGGTAATACACTATTTGATCAATTTATGAATATACAAACTCAATTTATTATCTCATTTCCTGTATTCAAAACTTTGAGAGCGATATATCATTGCCTTTGGATATGGTGAATATCAAAAAATCTGATGGTTAATTTGATTTCCTATGTTTCAGATGTACAAGCTGATGATGCCGATTATTCAGATTCATCACAAGGTTCAGACGACTCAGACTTATTACTTACAGGAGCATTAGGATTAGTAGGAATATCAGGAGCAGCAGCCTTATATATGCATAAAAGAGATAAAAAAAAATTACAAAAAATGCAAGAACATCAAAACTATATACATGGTAGATTTGGACATGATGGATATAGGCACAATGGATACGGACATGCTGCATATGGTCCACATCCTGAACATGATCTATATGAACATCCTGGACATGGTTCACCTTCTGAACACGGTAGACATGTTCCACATATTGAACATGCTGAACATGTTGTACATCCTTCCCATGGATAAGAATTAATATGCATAATGAACACCATCATTTGAACCGGATCATGAGAATCAACCTAAAAATTAATATCATGCAGATAACAAAATAATTTACCAAAAAACTGGATAAAATTTAATAATGAAATGAAAATATAAAGCATAAATTTTGTGTACCACAATCACTATCAAGTATTTAAATTCAAAGCGAGTGACACTTTTGTATCAAACTTACGGCTGAATATCTCGACACCTGTTTAAGCGAAAAAAACTTTTTTAATGTAAATGATTTCTCATGACACTTGTTCCAGGCAATTAAAAATGTGTTGACGAAGCCAAACGTTTTGTTAATATATGACATATAAGGCGCGTATTCATGGAATTGAAGGATATCACGGAATTTAAGAAATTCGCGGAAGTCACAGAGCGAGTCCTTGACAAATCTCCCAAGCGTCAAAGCTCCCGCAATTTCACGATAGTTTACAAAACTCGCGCTCCGATTGGTGAAAGCTTTATAAAGATACTCATCACTCATTGGCGGGAGCAAGGACGTTCGGGAGATTTTTTACGGATTCCACAGAACTTAAGGAATTCACGGAATTCATATAAGCACGGAATTTAAGGATTTTAAGACATGCGTTGAATTCATGGAATTCGTGGTATGTACGGAATTAAAGAAGTTCATGGAATTTACAAAATTCAAGGAATTCGCGGAGTTCATTGAATTCACGTAAATTATGGAATTCAAAACTTGTACAGCATTCACGGAATTCAACAAATTTACGGAAATGACAGAATTCAAGAAATTCACCAAATTCATGGACTTCACGGAATTAAACGAACTCATGGAATTCATGTAATTCACAGAATTCCGTGAATTCACGGAATGCATAGGATTTAGGAAAATCACAGAATTCACGCAATTAATTGAATTCACGGCATTTAGGAATGTAAGAAAGTCATTGAATTCTAAGAGTTCGCGGAATTCAAGGATATAAAGGAATTCACGGAATTTGAAGAATCCAAACAATTCACTGAATTCAAGGAATTGACAGAATGCAAAGAGTTTATGAAATTAATGGAATTCATGAATTTTATGAAAATCGGGGAATTCTTGGACTTTGCGAAATTCATTCAATTCACGGAATTCACGGAATTGGAAGAATTGACAAAATTCAAGCAATTGGCGGATTTCAAAGAATTCATGAAATTAAAGGACTTTGAATTTCGTGAATACTTTGGATTTCGCAAATTCCTTAAATTTCGTGAATTCTTCGTATTCCGTGAATTAATTGAATTCATTGAATCCCGTGAATTCAATCAATTTCGTGAATTCTTTGAATTCCATTAATTCCGTGACTTTTGTGAAGAATTTAACAATTTAAAAATATTCAAGTAATTCCATGTATTTAATTAATATTAAGAATTCATGTAATTTGAATAATTCAGAGAATTAGAAGAATTTAACGAATTCAAAGATTCAAGTAATCCGAAGAAAATAAATAATTCGATGCATTCAAATAATTGGAAGAACTCAAGTAATTCGAAAAATCCAAGGAATTCGAAGAATTTAACGAGTTGGAAGAATTAGATTATTTTATAAGTTCAAGTTATTTAAAGAATTCAAGTAAATTTAAAAATTCGATTAATGCGAAAAATTCTTGTCATTTAAAGAAGTCAGGGAGTTCCAAGGATTCCAGTGATTCGAAGAATCCAAGTAATTCAAAGAATTTAACGAATTCGAAGAATTTAAGTAATTCGATGAATTTAAGTAATCTGAAGAATTCAGGTAGTTCGAAGAAATGAAGTAATTTGAGGAATTCAACGAATATAAAGGATTCAAGTAATACAAGTAATTACATAAATTTAAGGAATTCTTACAATTCAAGTAATTCTAAGAATTATAATAATTTTAATAGTTCAAGTAATTCGAAAAATTCATGTAATTTTATGAATTCAAGCAATCCGAAGAATTCAAGTAGTTAAAAGAATCTAAGTAATATGAAGAATTCTACGAATTCGAAGTATTCAATTAATACAAGAAATTCCCTAAATTAAAGGAATTCTTACAATTCAAGAAAATCTAAGAATTCTAGTATTTTAAGAAATCAAACAATTCGAAGAATTCATGTCATTTGAAGAATTCAGGGAATTCGGAGAATTTCAAGAATTTGAAGAATTCAAGTAATTCCAAGAATTTGCGTAATTTAATTAATTCGAGTAATCTGTAGAATTCAAGTAATTACAAGAATACCAGTAATTTGACAGATTTAAAGAATGCAAGTACTTCCATAATTTCAAGGAATTAGAAAAATTCGAAGGATTCAAGGAATGCGAAGAATTTAACTAATTTGAAGAATTCAAATAGTTGCATTAATTCAACTTATCAAAACAATTCAAGTAATTTAAAGAATCTTATTAATTTAAGGAATTAGAAGGTTCAAGTAATTGAAGTGATTCCACGAATTGAAGAAATTCTTAGAATTCAAGTAATTCGAAGTATGCAAGTAATTCGAATTCGAAAAACAATTTAAAAAATTCTTTCATTATTCAAAATTTGACTTTTTGGTAGAGAATTCTTGATTTTTCTTAAAAATTCATCTCTTTTGGTAGTAAATTAATCTTGTTGTTTAAAAATTCTTTGTTAGTGCAAAATTCAACATTTTGGATGTTAATTCTTGAATTTTATTAAAAATTCTTTTTTTTGGCAGTGAATTGATCGTTCTGTTTAAAAATTCACCTTTTATGTTAAAAATTTAACAACTCGGTTTAAAAGTTGAAATACTTTATTAAAAATTAACAAAATTCTTTCTTTCTTAAAAATTCAACTTTTTAGTTGCTCATTATTGATTTTTCTTTAAAATTCGCCTATTTTGTTAGTAAATTAATCTTGTTTTGTTTCAAAATTATTTTAAGAGTAGAAAATTCAGCATTTTGGTTGTGAATTGTTGAATTTTATTCAAAATTCCTCTTTTTCATATTAATTTTATCTTTTCGTTTAAAAATTAATCTTTTATGTTAAAAAATGAACAACTCTATTTAAAAGTTGAACAACTTTCTTAAAAATTAAAAAAATTCTTTCTGTCTTAAAAATTCGTCTGTTTTGGTGGTAAATTAATCTTGTTGTTTAAAATTTATATTTTAGTAATCGCCAATGATTTGTAATAATAATAGAAATAGGGAGGACAAAAGAAATAAAAAAGATAAGGAAGGGGATTTGGTTGGTTGCCTTCTAATTTTTCTTTCCTTCTTTTTATTTTTGTCTAAATGAAGAATTAATTCTTATTTTCTTTTATTTTTTTTTTTAGAAGAGAAAAGGGAAGGCGTTTTTTTCAAATTGCAATGAGGACATTTTGGGGTGGTTGTCCAAATTTGCTCATTATATTCTTGATTGTCGTTTGAGGAATTTTTCACAATTCATTGATACAATAGGAATACTATAATATTGTTGATCTTGGAAATTAAACCACGTTCACTTTCATAGCGCATGTTTGTGTCAAACTGCTAAAGCAAGAATTATTTACATACTTAATCTAGTTTATCCTAGTTTAGTAAGGGATCCTGCTTTAGCTAAATTTTTCTTTCTAAAAATTATCTGGGAAAACTAAACCATTTTTTCAGTGCAGGGGCGTATAAACCATTCCTGGTCGATTTTACTGCGTGGTGAAAAATATTTCGAAAATTGTTTTTATAATACGGATATAATCGTTCGTCACATGGCGCTGTTTTTGAGGTCAAAGACAGGCTCATTCGATCGCAAGAAATAATTCGTTCATTCCCATCGGCTTCAGTTGGTTTTAGGTACCGACGGCCCACTGCTGAACGACGCGAGCTCGCCATCGTGCTTATTCGCTATCTGTGTGCTTCCCGCCTCCAGTGAACTTCCGCAACCTCATGATAGGTTGCTGAATTAAAATCGGATACTCAAATTTCAAATTAAAAAATTAAAAATGATAGGACGGATTTAGTGAAACAAAAATCGATAATTAAAATGCACTTTTTACATTATTCCTTAAAATTGGTGGCTAAAGATTAGGTGCGCCTTAACAGGATTATGTTTTACACAATATAAAACCTTCTTAACCTTTACAAATATTTTCGAAAAAATGACGGTTCTTTCCAGCTTTTTCCAGATTGGATATTCGGGAAAAATTTTCTCGATAATTTTTCCGCATTATGCATTAAATAAGATTTAACCTCGTTCGAAAAAAATCCATTTTGCTCAATTCTTTTAAGAGCTTTTAAGCTCTGAAAATAAATTTGGCAAAATAGCCCACTATGCTGCGCGGCGTCAATTCTGAGAAACACTAAATCAAGGATAACTAAATCCAGGTTTCACTGTAAATCCATTTTTTTCTTTTGAAATTAATTTTATTTAGACGCAGTGCAAGCTCTATAGAAACCCCCCAAAAAAAACAGTAAGTCAAAAAACGGGCTTGTAACTTGAAATTTTATCTAATACCAAAAATATCACTTTCTACTAATAATCAGATGTTTACATAAAATTAAAAAAAAAATCAGTATTGTTTTTAGCAATTTTTCTCTGAGAATAGTTAGAAAGTCACATTTATTTTAAAAATTTTCCTTGTATTTGTCCAATTTGCAATTATGGTGAGGCACTATTTCATTAATGTTAATATACATCAGTGTTTAAACAATTGATTATTGCCTTTAATATTCGCTTAAAATAATGCTAGGAAATTCCGTTTTCTTTTTAATTTTCCACTTCTTGTCCAATTGTTAATTAAATTGAGGTAAATATTTTATTAATGTTACGAAAGTTAATTTTTTTAAACAATTTAGCATAATTTTTTATAAAATTCGATTTGGAGAATGCTAGCAAACTGCGGGTTTTTTTCTAAAATTTTAAAGTATTTGTCTACTTTTTCGTTGGACTAAGTTGATAATCAATCTAATTTAGCAAAAATAATCATTTAATTATAACTATCTTCTATATTTATTCCAGATAGTTGCAGGTTCTTCTGAAATTTGTATCTCTTTTGAAATCTTCATATTTTTGTTTACTTTTCACTTAGTGAGGTAATCATAATTAATGCATGTGAAGAGACATAATTGTTTAAATAATTTATCATCCATATAGAACATCTTAGGAATGTTTCAAATATTAATATTTTAACTATATTTGAAAAGTGGACAGAAAGTAAAAAATTTCACAAAAAAACCGCAACTATCTGTCATTAAGCGAAGAGAATATTATAAAAAATATTGGACTTTTTCGAGAAGCTGTTTGATTTCTTTTTAATTGCAATTTCAAATTAAATAACAATGATTTTTCACTTATTAAAGCAGTATTATGTTACTGTATTTAATTTTGTTCACAATTCGTTGTTTTTTTTTTATTGGAATTAATCTTTTTAAATGAAAATATTATAATTCTTTTTTTGTTTGAAGGCTCATCGTTTTTAGTTCCAAATTGTATTATTTGGTCAAAATTCCTGTGTTTTGTTTAAGATTCGATCCCTTTGGTAGAAAATTAGTCTTTTGGCTTAAAAATTGATTTTTTCTTCAAAATTTAATAGTTTGCTTGCAAATTTTTTTAACACTCTTCACTAAGAAATCTTTCCGAATAAAAACTAAAAATTAATTTCTTTTGTCGAAAAATGAATTGAAAATTCATGTTTTTAGAGAAAAATTCTGTTGTTTCAGTTAAAAATCCATCATTTTATTGAAAATTTCATCACTTTATTGGAAAATGTAAATATTGTTTTCTAATTTGCTTTATTTTTATTCAACATTGTTCTTTTTAAAGCTGAAGAAATTACTGTTGGAATTGAATATTTCATAGTTTTAGTTGAAAATTCATTGATTTGATTGAATTTTTTAACTGAAAATTTAACTATTTAATTTTTCGTTAACGACATATGATTTTTAGTTGAAAATTCTTGTATTTTGTGGAAAATACTTTTTTTTGGCTGGTATTAGTTAATCTTCTTGGTTGCAAATTTATTTTGTTGTTTTTGAAAATTGAAATATTTTAGTTAAATATTCATAATTTAAGTTAATAATTCATCTTTCTTATTTAAAGTAAAACTAATTGGTGGACAGTTGAACTCTTTTGATAAAAATCTTTTTTTTTTAATTCATCGTTTTGATTTAAAATTCATCACTTTGCTTGAAAGCTTGTGTTTCTTTTATGTAATGTATAATTAATGTTTTTACTTAAAAATTTAGCTTGCGCATTTTCGGAAAATTTAATTACTTAGTTCAAAGTTAAACTCTTTTGTTAAAAATGATATTTTTGGGTTATAGTATCTTTATTTTAATTTAAAATTATCTCAATGATATGAAAATGAGTTATTTTGTTGAAAATTCCTTTTTTCTTTAACTGAAAATAATTTGTTTTTCTAAACTAACAAGTTTAAAATGTAACTATTCGACTTGAAGATTGACCGTTTTAGTTAAAAATTTATCAGTTGAATTTTCGAAATATTTAAAAAGAGTCTTTTTCCAAAGTCTTAAAAACATCTAAATTAAAGACAAAAATATCATTTTTTTAGAAATAATTTTTATAAATTAAATGATTTATGTGAATAAATACATGAATTAATTCTTTCTAATTTTTACCTTATTTAATATTTACATAATTACATAATTTATTTCAGTTTAGTAGCTTTCTAGCAATAATTTGCTTTGTTTATATAAAAATTTAAAAGCTTTGAAATCTTCTTCAAATTTCCACCAGAATTCATTTCTCGAAATAAGAAATTATTTAAAGTCTTCTTACGAATCTTAAATTTTTGCTTTATTTTCGAGAGAACTTTCAAAATTTCCATCTTTTTCGATATTCAAAAATTTAAACTTCCTTAAAAACTTTTCAAATGCAAATTTACTTTTGAATTTTTACCAAACTCCTAAATGTTTGTTAAACTTACTCAAATTCTTTTCTAAAATTGTGAAATTTGTCAAAGTTGAGAACGTTTGCTTTAAAATCTGTTAAATTATTTTCCTACTTTTAAGAAATCATCTGAAATGTTAAAAAACCTAAAAAAAACTTATTTTTCTTATAAATGTTAGAGATTATAGAGATTATAAAGTTAAATATTCTTTTAAAAAAAATTCTACTAATGAAAAATGTACTTTAATTTTCCTATGGAGTTGAAGTAAAATTTGTATTAATATTGATGCATTGTCGCCAAACATTTCCAAAAAATGTTTGTTTTCAAATAAGGAAACCATTTACAGAATCTAATTTTCATCATTTTGAGGAAAAAATAAAAATGTCGATAAATTGAAAATCGAATAAGTAGAAATTGGGTTATTTCTTAACGCTGTTTTTCAAACAATGTTTAATCTTTTCGTTTGGAACTTGCTTAAAATTTGACTATTTTATATGAAAAACATCCATTTTTTGAATTTTTTATTAAAAATTCATCTGTTTTGTTCAGAATTCATGAACCTCATTAAAAATTCCACTTTTTTGGTAGTGAATTAACCTTTTTTTTGAAAACTTCATCTTTTTCAGTTTGTTTTTAGAATTCTTGAATTTGGTTAAAAATCTGTTTTTTCGTTACAAAATTAAACTTTTTATTAAAAAGTTCAGATTTTTGGTTGAAAATTTAACAAATTGATTTAAACGTTGCATTGGATTGCTCACAGGCATCAGAAACATTATGAATTTTTTAAGTTTCAGGTTTTATTTATTGATTTTTAAATCAAAAAGTGAATTTTTTAGAAAAAATTATCCTTTCTCAGCTTCTAACTCTCAGATATATTTAAGATCACCTCGAATCTCATTTTAATTTTCTACATTCTGTAGGAAATTAAAATTTAAAATAATTAATTAATTTAATTAAATGTGATAATGATAATAAATAAATAAATTAATTAATTAATGATAATTTAATTTAATTTAATTTAAATTTAAATTCTTTCTTTTTTTTTTAATTATATTTTTTGGTTGAGAATTCTTTATTCTTATAAAAAATTCGTATTTTTGGTAGTGAATTAATCTCTTTGCTTAGAAATTCTTTCTAGTTCAAATTGAACTTTTCGGTTAAGAATTCTTGATTTTGGTTAAAAATCCATTTTTTTCGTTAGAAAATTAAACGTTTTATTAAAAAGTTCATATTTTTGGTTGAAAATTTAACAAATAGATTTAAAAGTTGCGTTGGATTGCTAACAGGCATCAGAAACATTATGAATTTTTTAAGTTTCAGGTTTTATTTATTCATTTTTAAAGCAAACAGTGAATTTTTTGGTAAAAATTATACTTGCTCAGCTTCTAACCCTCAGATACATTTAAAATCAACTCGAATCGCAATTTAATTTTCTATATTCTGTAGAAAATTAATCTTTTTATTTAAAATTTCATCTTTTTGGTTAAAAATTTAACAAAAAAATTTTAAACTTTAATTAAATTTTAAAATAAAAAAATTTCTTTCTTTTTTAAAAGTGCAATTTTTTGGTTGAAAATTCTTTAATCTTATAAAAAATTCTTATTTTTGGTAGTGAATTAATCTGTTTCCTTAGCAATTCTTTTTACTTCAAATTGAACTTTTCGGTTAAGAATTCTTGATTTTGGTAAAAAATCCGTTTTTTTTCGTTAAAAAATTAAACTTTTTATTAAAAAGTTCATATTTTTGGCTGAAAATTTAACAAATAGATTTAAAAGTTGAATTACTTTCTTCAAATTAAGAAAATTTCTTTCTTTTTTGAAAATTCAATATTTTGGTTGTGAATTCTGAAATTTTATTGAAAATTCGTCTTTTTTGGTAATAAATTAATCTCTTTGTTTAAAAATTCACGTTTTTTAGTTTAAACTTCAACTTCTTGGTTGATAATTCTTTTTTTTAAATTCCTTTTTTAGGTAGAAAATTAATGTTCTTATTAAAAACTTGATCTTTTTTATTAACAATTTAAGAACTATATTTTAAATATGAATTACTTTCTTAAAATTAAAAAAATATATCTTTCTAAAAAATTCAAGCTTTAGTTGAGAGTTCTTTAACTTTATTGAAAAGTATTCTTTTTTTGTAGTAAATTAATTTTCTTGATGAAAAATTCATCTTTTTTTAGAATTATTGAATTTGTAGAAAATTAGATTTTTCTGTAGAAAATTACTCTTTTTGTTTAAAGATTTATCTTTTTGGTCAAAAAATTAAAAACTAGGTTTTAAAGTTCAACCCCTTTGTTAGAAATTATTTGTTTTGTCTTTATAAAAAAGTTAAATTTTTGGTAGAGAATTCTTTAATTTGATTGAAAATTCGTCTTTTTTGCTGGTATATAAATAATGTTTTTTACTAAAAATTCTTCTTTTTCAGTTGACAATTCAACTTTTTGGTTGATAATTATTTAATTATATACTTTTTTGGTATTTATTGGCAGTATATAAATATCTTTGTTTAGGAATTTGTTTTTTTTCGGTAGAAAATTAATCTTTTTATTTAGAAATTCATCTTTTTAGTTAAAAATTCAACTTTTTGGTTAGGAAATCTTTAATTTGTTAAAAATTCGTCTTTTTGGGTAGTAAATTAATCTTTTGTTTAGAAATTCTGTTTCAGTTCAAATTAAACTTTTTGTTCGAGAATTCTTTAATTTTGTTAAAAATTTCTTTTTTATGTATAAAATAAATCTTTGTTTTTTAAGTTCATCTTTTTGGTTAAAAATTTAACAACTAGATTTAAACATTAAATTACTTTCTTAAAATTGTAATAAATTTCTTTCTGTCATAAAAAATCAACGCTTATGTTGAGAGTTCTTTAATTTTATTGAAAATTCGTCTTTTTTTGGTAGTAAATTACTCTCGTTGCTTAAGAATTCTCTTTTAGTTCAAATTCAACTTTTTGTTTGAGAATTTTGAAATTTTATTCAGAATTCAATATCTTTTGGTAGAAAATTAATCTCTTTACTTAAAAATCTGCTTTAGTTCAAATTCAACGTTTTGGTCGAGAGTTATTGA
>JAWWLR010217932.1:0-12990 GCA_035041075.1 Acraspis erinacei | reverse complement strand
ATTAATCAAAACGATGAAAAACTTTTTCCGGATGACTTTTTTTATTTAAGAAAACTACCGGAGTCATAAGATTTACAAAATTCCGAAAAATAAACGAAAATAAACATTTGAAGACAAACAAAGCACCATATGAAGAAAGTCAGAGAAAAAAACGTTGCATTCTGAATACCCTACAAGATTATTATAACACCTATTCGACTTTTTCTGAAAAATGGAAAATTTAAATTTTGATTTTTCAAAAAATAATGAAAAAACAGAAATTTCCATTTTTGGTCGAGAGCTAAAAATTTTTTCTTAATTATTTTTTGATACTATGCGTATTTATGGTTTCTTTTGTAAAAAATGCATTTAAAAATAAAAAATTAAATTTTTGGGCAAAAGACAGAAGCCATGGAAAAAATGATTGAAAAGAAGTTAATCCTCCAAAAAATGAGTGAAAACTCATATTGAAAAAAGATTAAAATTTTTTAAATTTGAGTTTTGGGAAAACGACTCAAGAGACGAAAAAATTAAAAGACAAAAGTTGTTTAAGCAAAGAATATGTACAAATTTTAAAAAAATAATTTCCTGTTATAAAAATATATTAAAAATTAACTTTTTAAAATAAGGACAAAAGCTACAATAACATTTTATTTAACAAAGTTCTTTGCCTACACTATTTTAAAGGTTGCTTGGAACCATCTCACGCTACGATGAATATTTTTAGTTATAATTGTAAAAAATAACGTTGATTGTTTATGGACAAACGACACAAGTTGCAATAGAATATTTCAAAACCATTTTTTTAATAGCGTGCCCATTTTATTTAATTATAAAAATAAGATAATGATATGATATATTATATGATATGATAATGATATGATATGATATATAATGAAATACTTTTGTTTAAAATAAAAACGAATTTAATGAAATATAATAATATAAATTTAAGGAATGGAGATACATTTTGTTAGGGTGCTAAGAATAAAATTTAGTTCAAAATAAGTAACAAATTTTACAGCAATCATTAAAAATAATATTTTACTTTATTTCGCAATATCTGAATAAGGAGGTCCATACCGAGGTACAGCAATGATAATTTTTTCTGTCTGCTGGCTCAAATCAATATTATTAAAATATTTAGTCTGACAATCTACAAAGCCTATGCTCATATCCCAGCAGAGCTAGAGAGCATTTTTCACAATCTTAAGAATAATTGTTATTTTAATAATATTAATTTGGATTACTAGACCGGTGAATTTAACAATAAAATTACTAATTCATTTTCCTGTCAAGAACCCTAATAATATTATATTAGTATAATGATAGGAAAATGCAGTTTTTTCAAAAATATTCTTAAAAAATGAATGATTGAGAAATAATGAGAATTGCTTGCAGTTTTACTCTTCTATACTAATACGAAATATTTCCAGTTTTCTTCTAAAAATTGCAACTTCTTGTACAGTTTTGAAATAGGGTGAAATAATAAATAATTCAAATTAGGAAAAATAATGGCTTTAACCATTTATTTATTTTCGTAATAATTTTCTTTTTGATCGATAGTAGAATGTTTCTGTTTTTAGGAAATTTACAACTTTTTATCCACGTTTCAGTTAGTCAGGTAGTAAGTAGTGCTAGTTAACAAGACTATTTGTTTAAGCAATTTATTATTGCTTATATATTCTCTGATATAAGGTCTAGAAAGTGGCGATTTATTCTCAAAGTTTTAGCTTTTCTTTGGCCTTTTCGTTATGAACAAATAATAAGTAAAAACGAATGAGAGATTTTTTAAACAGTCTCCATCCGTTTTGTTAATTCGTTTTTCTGAACTAAATCAGATATTTGAAAAATAGATATCTGACTTTAATTCCTTTCTTACTAGAGACGAAAGTCATAAACAATATATACTACATTGACTTTGCAAGAAACTTCTTTTTGCAAGTCAGAAAAAAACTTTCATAAGTAATTTACATACCTAGTCCGCCTAAATGCACCTAATTAGGATGATGTCCTACTTCATGTTTTAGAAAGAATTTGCATTGAAAGAAAACCGCAAAAAATCTTGAGTACCGCCAAAAGTTCGCAAAAGTAATTTTTTCACATATGGGGTTCTTTTGGGACCGAGTGAAAAAGACTTATGTGGGCGGAATTTAAGAAGAAATATTTTATTCGTCTTCTGCGTCTTCTTCTAAAGAGAAGGTTTCAGTTTTTATTCGACTGAACATTTTAACTATTAAATATGCACGTTAAGCTTCAAGGGCTATATGGTGTTATTTTATTATTATTATATTATTATTGACGCATAATTCCCTGGTTTTTGGGTTAAATTATATTTTCGTTTTTAAATTATTGTACTCACGTTGTGTTTCTATATAAGGAATGACAAAATACGCTCCAGCATAGTATATTGAACCAAGGGTGTTATGATCAGTGTAGCGTGGTTCAGGACGATGCACGCTATCATATGACGTCGGATTTTTTAATTTCATCTTCTCTTTAGGTGGCGATCTCCTCATACCATGAGATTCCGACACTAGCTGAGTATGAGCTTGTGATGTCCGCGGCGCCTCTGGTGACGTGGGGAACATTGAGCTTGATACTGAAAACAAAAAAATATATATATATATTTTTTTTTATTAGCGAATTGGCTCACCAAACGATAATTTTTATTTTTGTGAATTAAAGAGTCACTAGAGTTCCTTTATCAACTAAATTACCAATTTAAGGGGTTTCAGGGGTTCACAGCAAAAAGTAAGATTGTTAACAGGATGATTGGCAGGTGGAGGGGGTCAGTAGAAATACTATTAGAAGCTTAGATGACACTTTTGTACGTTTCCTGATGATAGTAAATTTGAAAAAAGTAAAAGCACTTTTGCATTTTAGAGACAGCACTTATTTTCCAGAACAATTAGTATGCAATTAAGTCATATTTTCGGGTCATAAATTAAGCCATTTATTTAAATGTTAAATTAGTTGGTTAAAAATTAATTTTATAGGTTAAAAATTCTGTTCTTTGGTTAAAAGTTTAATTATTGCAATATTATAAAACTAATGGTCTAGTTTAGAAAATAATCCTTTTTGTTTGAAATACAGCTTTTTGATGGAAAACTAATCTGTTCGGGTTGAAGATTCAACTGCTCTTTTAAACATAATTCTACCTGTTTGGATGAATTCAACTGTTTTTTATTGCAAACAAAAATTTATTTTAGTTGATCATAATTTGACTGACTCATTAATTGCACATATTAATCAGTAAGTTTGAAATTAATCGATTTTTTGTTAAATAAAATATAATTAACAATGCACTTCAAAATTGTATCTGCTTCTGGATAACGAACGCCAACTTTAACTTATTATTCCTACTTCGTACTAGTGATGGGACGTCGAAATTGAAAAGTTGAGTTTGTTGGACATCGATGTCAAAAATAATTGACATCGATTTCATCGATTCATCGGAAGAAAATCATCAATTTTTCGATGTTTAAAGAACATCGATATTTTATTGAAAAATCTTATAACAGCTTATGATACCTTATGATTGAGATTAAATTCCTGATGCTATTATTTACTTGAAATTAATTTGAATGACCTCTAAATAACGATGATTAAATGACGATAATAATTAAATAACAATTATAGCTACTTGTACTGTTTACACTCTTATTACACCTTTGTACCGATTTTGCACCAATCCCCAAATCACTGCTGCTTCTTGAGCTTCGCGCTTAATAATATATTTATCACGCGCTTTGCGTTCGATAATGTATTTAATATAATATACAGGCACGGTTTGTATTTCCCCGCGTTTGTAGGCAGCCCTTTTAAAATTAAAGGTCTTATTCTGGAATAATTTTTATTATCAAATAACCTGAAAAATGTATCATTTGAATAAAATATCATTACAATTCATAATATGCATTCGTATTGAAATACACGTATTTTCATTTTAATTTTTTTTTATTAAATAAAAAGTAAGCATTCTATTAAAAAACATTGTCATGAAACATTTTATTGCAACTTGTATCTTTATCCTATAAATTTAATTTGTTTATTTTTAACGTCCTTTTACGATTTACACTAAAATATACGCACCCTAGCACAAAATTTGTATTCTTTTATCTTTAATTTATTTTAATAATAAGATTGTTAAAAAAATGTATAGAAATTTTGTTGTGGAACAACTTTGGCTTTTTTATTGTTTGCATCTCTTGCGTCGCTTTTCCAAAGTTTAATTTTGTATTTTAATCTTATTTTCTAGGATTGATAGAAAATCTACTCGCCTTTTGAAAAATTATTAATAAGAAACTTGTGACACCTTTTTTGGGGAACAACTTTTGTTTATTAATATGTTTAGTATCTTGTGTTGTTTGAAAACAAATTTAATTCTGTATTTTGAATGTAATTTTTGCGGATTTTTTAAGAAAAAAACCAAAACTATGCATCCTATCATAAAATGATTATTAACAAATCTGTAGTTCTTTTTGAGTGAATAACTTTTTTCTTATTTTTTTCATAACTCCTGTCGTTTGCCCCAAAATTTAAATTTTTACATTTTTAATGCTGTTTTATGCGAATGAAAGAAAACTGCGGGTCTTATAAAAAAGAGATTATTAAGCAATTTGTAGATCTTTTTTCGGAGATCTTTAATTATTTTTTGTGCAATCAAAATTTTAATTTTGGATTTGCAAACATATTCTCAAATTTGTTTTATTAATCGTGCGTGGCTTTAAAAAAAGCAATGTTTTTCTTTTCTTACCTTTCTTTTATCCTGTGTTGTTTGCCTTAAAATATTGAGTTTCGTTTTTTTTATTTTATTTATTTTTTAAATCATATAAGTTTGGTAATTTTATTTTCATCAAAAAATGTTGTCAGGATAAATTATTAGAATGTTTGAATGCTAGGGTTGAGCGTACATCAAATTTTTAAATCTGGAAAAAATAATCTCCACAATTTTGAAATTTCTCTAACTTTTTAATTTTTGATTTAAAATAACTGGTTCACGAATTCGATCTTTCTTTTGAATTCTGAAAACTGTTTAACGAATCGGAAATTAGCCTCAATAGTATTTTAAAAGTTATCTGGTATACAGGCGACAACAACGACCACGACAGGCAGACACCAACGTAAAGCCATTTTTACCGTTTAAGGGGGTCTCGAAACGTGGAGAATTAATGAAATCCGCGATAGTCAGTTTTCATGAAAACTAATACCTTCTCATTATGATAAGAATGTAAAAGGACATTTATGCACAGGATTGGTGAAAACGCCAATTTTTCTGGTAGGTATTTGACATTTTTAAGGTTATAATTGACCGAAAACGAAACTTGACATTGGTGTAAAACTTGGGGACATGCCATGCCACATGCCGCAAGTCTCTCACGCAAGTCACACTTGAGACACGTCACATCTGCGCCATGTCACATACGCGGCTTGTCTCATACGCAGCATGTAACAACTACGGCATCCCTACCTGGCGGCTTCTCTCCCGCGCGGCATTTCTCACAGTGAAATGGAAATTGTTGCGGTATCTCTCATCACAATCCTGTGACCGGTCACAGGAATAATGTAAG
The DNA here is from genome assembly GCA_035041075.1 of Acraspis erinacei. Lineage (NCBI taxonomy): Eukaryota > Metazoa > Arthropoda > Insecta > Hymenoptera > Cynipidae > Acraspis > Acraspis erinacei. Next base: position 7,438 of record JAWWLR010217932.1, on the reverse strand, counting down.
TTTACTCCCCTACCCCTTTTCCAAGGTCTCGTGGGGGCGGGAAGGCACCCCTATGTCTGGCCACGGAAATAATATTGGTCGAATCCCTTTCCACTGGTGAGAGAAGCCGCTAAGTAGAGATACCGCAGTTGTAATATTCCGAAAGTGGGGAATGCCGCAGATGTGACATACCACAGACGTGACATGCCGCAGATGTGACATGCCACAGACGTGACATGGAGCAGATGTGACATGCCGCAGATGTGACATGCCGCAGATGAGACATGGAGCAGATGTGACATACCGCAGCTGTGACATACCGCAGATGTGACATGCCGCAGCTGTGACATACCGCAGATGTGACATGCCGCAGATGAGACATGCCACATGTAGCATTGTGCGGACCCTAAAAGTTACACTTGTGTATACGAGAAGTGTAACCAGTGGAATAAACTATTAATAAGAATTATTTTATATTATTGCTTAACAGGCCTGGGAATCAAAACTTATTTCTCATTAAAAGCTCGGTTCAATGTTCTGGTTGGATACGAGATTAAACAAATGATAACAGAATGAACCAATCAAAACACAAGTTTCACAATATTAAGCTTTTAGTTATCAATAAGCGATCAAACCTGAAAACAGCGATTTTTAAGCAATGGTTATCGCTTTAAGAGATTAAGATTCTAATCGTCATGTCAATCCATTCTAATTTGACAATAATAAAAATAAAGAAGACGAAAGAAATAAAAAAAAGAAGAAAGGGGATTTGGTTTGTTGCCTTCTCATTTTTCCTTTCTCTTTTTTATTTTTGCCTGAAGGTTTTTTTAGAAAGCAAAAGAATTTTTTATACATTGACATAGGATCATTTTATGGCAGTGGTCCACATTCGTTTGTTGGATTCTTGTTTTATTTTCAGGAATTCTATAAATTATCTTTAAGAGATATTATTCTCAAATATTTTGGTTCAAAATAAATTTCTTTTTCTTATTCTTATTACTTTTCTCTTCGCTGGTAAACGATTAATCTTCTTGGTTGAAAAATAATCTTTTGGGTTGAAAATTTTACTATTCTGATGTGCGTTGAAGTCTATGTTTGAAAACTTTTTTCCTGGTTAATGATTCATTATTTTAGTTAAAACGTTAATAATAAAACTGTTTGTTAAAAATTTTATGTGTTTCGGATAACTTTTCTACTAATTGGTTAAAATATCGTATTTTTTGGTACCAAATAAATGTTTTATATTTAAATTCAAATGTTTGTCGGGGAGAATATCGACCACTACATTCTGGTTAAATATTAGTCATCTTTAGCTAAAATTAAAATTACTGAGTTAAAATTTAATTTTCCTTTTGTTTATTATTTATCACTTTATATCAAAATCCATGCATTTGGTTAAAAATTTAAATATTTCGTTTACGGTGCATGCACTTATTGAAAATCGAAAAGGACATTCTGGAACTAATTTTTTTTTAATTGTGCAAGCAACCAGAAGACAATATTTGAAAAATACAAAATACTACGTCACATAAAAAATTTCACAATCCGGCTTTGTTTTTCTTTTAATAGAGTTGAAAATGTTACATCTTCCTGTCGCGCTTGGTTAACAAAATTGATTTTTTTTTTCAAATTTTTTTATTTATCTCTGGCTCTTGTTAAAAATTTGTATCTCAAATTAAAAAACATCGGTTTGAAAAACCACTGAACATTAAATTTCTTTCAGATCGAAACTTAATCGCCTAAAAAATGTCATAAGTCATTTTCCAAGTAAATTTCAAAACTTTGTAATATTACATTTAGATATTCCAAATTTTTGGGTTTTAATTATAATTAGATTTAAATTTCACGATTTTAGATTTTAATATTTTTTATTTTTATGAACTTTCAAAAATTGTTTACAATTTTAATTGCTATGAATTAGAAAATATTCATGTTGAACAAATTTTTTACACGGGAATAATTATATCCATAAAAAATAATTTTATTTCTTACAACTCCCACTGAAATAAAACGTTCTCTTTCAAGGTTAATATTTTTTTAAAAGTATTTTAAGAATTCATCGAATTACAATATATTTTAAATATATTAATATTTATTGTAATTTATGTGGCATTTTCTTTTAAATTGATAAGGTACTTATCAGAATTATTATTTATTTCAAACTTTAAGAATATTATTGGCTACAAATTATTTTTAATCGAATATATAGGCTGCAATATTTCGTTATAAGTTTATTTTATCCTCTATTATTGAACGTAATTATAAGTTCGTGGGAATAAAGTAAAATGACGTCAAATTTATTTATTTGATTATAAAAAAATTCTAATGATAACCTACAATAATGACGTTCCGTAGAATATGTAAGGTAGGAGTATACCATTATAAATACAAGCATTTGGAACTCATAATTAAATACTAATTGAAAACGAAAACAAAATTTAATAATTGTCATGTTGAAAATTGAGAAATATTGGCAGCTTCAGTGAAGATAACGTTGAATCGGCAAACACACATTTCTATAAAACTATTGTGACGTACTCACAGCTTGGAAAAATGTTCGAGCAAAACAGGTATGTGTTGATTCAAAGTTATATTTACCAAAGCTTTAGTCACCATGTGTCGACATTTTTTAAGATGCACACATTTCGAACGAAAAAATTCCAATATTTAAAGTAAAGCGTCTAAACATAAAAATTAACAGAAGCTTCAGGAATAAAATAATATTAAACATCGAAAATATGAAGGGATGGAAAGTGGAAAATTATACATTTTGTAGCTCAGAAACGAAAAACTGTAAAATTGGGTGAATGATGAATCAAAGTCTAATATATTAATATGGACGGTTTTAATAATACTATAGGTAACAAGATTTTATTTATCATTAAGTGATGGGACATTTCCGTATGTTTTTTTCCGTCAAATATGAACTTGAAGGTGAAATTATTATATTTTTCGCGTTTTCAGAAAACAGATATAAAAAGTGAAAAAAAACGCTATGGCTCTGGTTGAAACCATATGTGAAACAATCCAGAATGACGTTGTATTTCTTTACGTTCTTAAACATTGAATTTTATACCATTTTTTAACCTAGCGGCACTATTAATCTAAAATTATTTAAATTTATGAAATATATGGTAATAATATATATTATATATATATATTATATTATATAATATATTTGTTCTCAAAGAGTGGTACATTTAATGATGCCTTTTTCCAGTGACCAGTAGGCAAAATGTCCTCTTTGTTTTTCGCGTGTTTTAGAAAAGTGAATAAAAAAAGTTGCTTGAAACATCAGAGTTTTGTGACGTAGTATAATTGCGTATTTCGAACTTTAGCTCAATGGGTTAAACTCAGTTTAGCATGGAGGATGTAACATTTTGGAATTAAGATTTGAGACTTATATTATGTTGAGTATTCTCACCATGAATATGCAGAATAACCACGAGGGTAAGAGACAGGCCGCTGATGTAGATCTTCATTCTTACAGGAAGATTTTCTAAACGATGAGTGAGGCAGATTGCAAATGTGCGCTACTATATATACTTATCGCTATTGTTTATTGCTACGTAGAAAATCTCCAGAATGTCGAAAACTTCCAATGGGCGTAGGCTACGTGGAAGAGGCGCTGCGACATCTCTTAAACAAAATCAAACTTTAAAATTGAAAATCTCATTTCCTAGACCCTGGAGTCTGTTCTTCTACCAACAAAACACAGATTTCTTCATATGACAAGTACAAATTATTATCATTAGAATCAAGCACATTTGTAAAATCAATGTTCCAATTTATCTCCAAGCTATGAATTTGTGAAATCAGAGCCCACTAACCAGGTTTTATTTATTTAGTTGTTTGGAATATTCTTTAATTTTCTAGTGGAAAATAACTAGTTTATGATTACTGATGATTGAAACAATGAGTAGGGAATATTGTGAATTTAAAAAAGCATACCTCGCCTCCACAAACATTCTTTATTTGCAAACTATTTCTTCAGAGGGGAGAATTCAGACTTATTGAGATACTGGATATATTTAACCATACAGTGTTGACACAAAGCATTTTGTTTTCACCAGAAAAGAAACAGGAAATGATTATGATTTTTCTCAGGTTGGATTTTTTTCGAAATTTTGTGCTGAAACTCGATATTTGAATGATGAAAAACATTTTTGAATGTAAACTTTATACTAACAGAAAATGATTTCTATACATTCATGAACAATTTCATCACGATTGGTTCATTTTTGAAATTTGAAAATTGCAAACTATGAAAACGTATAATTTGTGATTTTACAGATTGATACATGAAAAGTAGGAGAAAATTGGAGTGTGCATATTAATTTCCAACGAAATAATTACAATATTTGAAAAACCGGCTAACGGTGGTACTGTTTTACAGATGATATTCTTCTTAATTAAATGAAAATAAAAAAGTATAATTTTGCCTTTTTAAACAATTAAACACTGGTTTAATCCCAAAAACTGTAATTTAAATTCTGAAACTTATATTAATTCCAAAAAATGATTTTTTAAGTTTTCATACTTTTAGAGGGATTTTTATCTACACCAGTATCATCAATTTCACACTAAGCGCGCGCGTATTGTTTCATTTGAAGAGAAAGGCAATTGTTATCAAAAATAAAAGTTTCATATGAATCTCAATTTTCTGAGCTTATTTTTTTCTTTGTTTTGGAGTTTATAAAAAATTACTTTCTAAATATTCGTGAGGTTCCTTGTTGTTAAAAATTAATTCTTTAAAAGATTCATCTGTATTGCGGAAAGTTATATGATTTGGTTAAAATGCAACTGTTTGGTTGGTTGTTTCAATTATTTTTGTTCTCTTCGTTGAAGATTAAAATATTTTATTTACTAATCAATTTCTTTGGTCATAAAATAACGTATTTTGATAAAAATGCTTCTTCTTTATAGAAAATGAATCTTCTTGATTAAAAATATATCTTCGAGGTTTAAAAGTTCAACTATATTGTTCGCTGTTGAACTTTTCTCTTTAACATTAACTTAGTGGTTCTTGAAGATTCATCTTGTTTGGTTAAAACTTCGACTAAATTATTTCAAGTTGAACCAGATTGTTAAAAACCCCTTTTTCTGTTAAAAATGCATAATTTTAGTTCAAAATTCATCTGTTTCTTTCAAAACTTAAATATTTTGTTGAAACTTCTACTTAAGCTTAAATCATTTCTGCTTCAAACATCAGCTAATCCATTTTTCTTTGAGAATAGATTTTTTATGTGAATAAAATGCAACTATACTAGAAAGTTGAACTCTTTGTTAAAAATTTATTTTACTTGTAGAATTTACCTCGTTGGTGGAGAATTGAACTATTTTGTTAAGAAAATTTTGTAATCAAAATTTGAACTTGAGTTTTTCGGTTATCTTTTACAACATAAATAAGTAAAATTGCACTAATAAAAAGGAAATTCTATTAATTCAATTCAAGAAATTTGAGCAAATTAAGATTGGTGAAGAAATAAATATCAAATGTTTGAAATATTCAATGATTCGATACTGAAAAGAACTACTCTCTAAACTTGAATCATTTAACATTTTTATTAATTTCAATTAGTGGCTCAACTTTAACTATGAATCAATAGCTTTTACTGATATATTAGTAAGAATTAAATGTTTCATAACTAAAATTGAGCTACTGATTAAAATTCGTAAAAATTTTAACTAATTCAAATTTAAAGAGTATTTTATAATTACTAATTGTCCATAAAATGAGTAGGAAATATTGTGAATCTTATAAACTGAACGTCACTTCCACCAAAATTATATTTATTTACACACCTGATCTAATTTACAATACCATCTTGTCAGGAAACTTTTCTGATATCAAATCACCTCAGTAAAAAGTAAAAACAAGTCAGAACGTAAAATTTATAGTTATCCTAGATTTAGGAAAGTAAATATTTTAAATTAAAAAAATGTTAAACTCATGTTCATAGGATTGGCATTTTTTAAGATTAAAGCTACTATAACTGTGATATTAAACATGCCATTTTTGGTTCCAAAAATATATTTTGTAGTTCAAAATTCAACTATTTGGTTGAAGTTTTGATATTTTTAGTTCAAAATCCCTAGAAACAATAAAAAAAACATTATTTATATTAAACTGGCGAAACACCGACTATCTTTATATGTGACGTGCGCCGAAGAAAGGGGGCTTAGTCTGAAAAGTGAGATTTTTCAGGGCGAACATTCCAAGTCGACCAGATAGATGCGACTTTTACGAGAGAGGGAAGACTCACGAAATCTTCCCCCTCCACTCACCACTACATTCCCACGGAAAGAGATTGTTCATAGACGAGGCTCACGGACGGGGTATAGATGAGAAGCGGAGATGTAGTGAGGAGTGTTGGAAGGTGTTTCAAAGGATCTAGAACTCTCGAGCGATAGCCCGATTTCTCGGGTACCTAATAACTCAATTATTACCAATAATAACGCTCGGAAATTTTTTTCGATGGTTTTATTAAAAAGAGTAACTCAGAAACTATCGAAATGTGTAAAAACCTCGATTTTGATTTTTTTAGAGATTCAGCACGTGACAATTCGCCTGTATATTACTCTCCTTCAGGGTAATGTCAGGTATCGTTTACGCCCTTATCAATTACATTGACCGACATGACCCTTACCCTAGCCGACTTTACCCAAAATGAATGATTTCCTGCAACACTTTTTACCCCCAGTTTTTTCTGTGAAATCAAAATTCGCGTCGAACCTAACATCGGGTTCAACGTTAGTTGGACTACAGGAAAACTCCGGAAGACATTGACGACAGTATATCGACATTGACGACAGAGTCGGTATCCAATTAGAGCCCTTTTTGACAGATGAGGACAAAAAAGGGCTTCAGTCAGAGAGCGAGTCTGTTTTGTCAAGTGATGATGATGATGATGATGATGACAATGAACTGGAGAGTAAAGGTGACCTGTTGGAGGTCGAACCTCAACGATCAAGCTCAGGTATGAGTGCATCAAAGCCTAGGCCAATGCAGCGTGAGCCTTCCACTGATGATTATGACACCGAAAATTAGAGTAGAGGCGACCTAATGTAGGTCAAACCTCAGCAATCAACCTCAGGTATGAGAAGATCTAAGCGTGGAGAAATTTAGGATGAGCCACTTCTAAATCAATCAGTTGGCTGAAAATTTTATTTTCTAAGCCTCAGAAGTTCACAAACATGCTTTATTTATATATACCGTAAGGCCAAATTCATACCGGACACAGGGAAGCTTATATGCGAGTGAGACTTTACAATAATATAAGAGCATCTCTTTCACACTCAATGGCATGACTAGCATGAATTTGACATTATTTTATATATATGGGACGTTTCACGTCAACCGGATCACCTGCGCTCCCAACATTTGAAGCAACGGAAAAATACGTGCGAGGGCTCAAAATTTTCGTGTTGTCAAGAAGTTTCAAAAAAGTTCTGGCCC
>JAWWLR010217906.1:0-12992 GCA_035041075.1 Acraspis erinacei | reverse complement strand
ACCCTGTATTGTAGTCTTCCGAGAAATGACGCCGTACCACGGGCATGATTGTCGGGAGGAGCGGCAAGGTGACTTGCGGTGTTCACTCATGCGTGACAAAAGAGAGTAACTATATTTTAATTAGGTACTATTCTTCATCACATGATATATTTGTATAATTTATCTGAAAATTGTCGATTCTTCCATTTTAATAATTCATAAAGAATTCATTTCTACAACTCTTTCAACCACTTTTTAACCAATTTAAGGTTATTAATAACTTTATGAACTATTTTTATTAAAAATATAACATTTCTGAACAAATAAATAATAATTGCAACAGGTTTTTTATTGTTAATAATAATCTGTAAAATTAACATTAAACTTATTTTATAGTTTTTATAAGCTCAAAAATTATTTCATCTCAATTCAATAAAAATCTTTCTCAAAATCTTTAGGTGAATGTTCTAAGGAGATATTGAATTTCATCACTCTTAAGATTCCTCAGAATATTCAAAAGTATTTTTTTATTTTTTTTTAATTAAGGATAAGAGAGTATTTAAAAAGACGTGCAAAATTGTCAAAAAATAATCTGAATGATTTAAAAGTAATTTTATCATAAATTTGAGAAGGTCCTAAATATGTTTTAATTTACTGACATTTTTTCTCAAATTTTTCTGAAATCCTGTAATCTTTTTCGACATTTCTGACATTCTTAAAAATAATGTTTAATTTTGTCGAGAAATCTAGGAAAATTCTATTTATATAACGACAACAAAAAATGAAAAAATAAGGTTTTTTTTTGTCTGTGAATACAATTAATTTTATTAAGAATCATTTTTTTAATTTAAATCTTTTCGAAAAAAAAATTAAAATATAATAAATCTTCAACAACAAAAAAATGCTTTCCTAGCAACTCGAAAGTATTTGAACTCAGATTTTCGAACAAAATTGTTGAATCGTCAAGTAAATGATATTATTTTTTAAACAAAAAGTTGCATTTTTATTTAAGAAAGGTAAGCATAATTCTAAAACAGATCAATTTTTAAATCAAAAGGACAAATTTTTTTAAATAGTTAAATTTTCATTCAAAAACTATTTTAGTTTGACTTTTAAACATGAAATATAAATTTTAAACAAGAAATAAATTATCTACAAAAAGACTTGAATTTTCAAACCCAAAAAACACATTTATTTCAAACATAAAACTTCTACTAAACCAGATGAATTTTTAAACCCAAAATTCAAATTTTCAAACAAGTATTTGAATATTCATCCAAGAAATATATTATAACAGTTGAATTTTTAACGCCAAAATATAAATTTTAAACAAAGCGACCATTTGTTCCAAAATAGTTGAATTTGAACCAAACTTTTGAACTTTTTACTGGAAAGGATACATTTTCAATAAATATGTTGAATTTCTAATTAAACAATCAATTACATTTTTATCCATAAAGCCTAATAAATAATATTAATTTTAAATAATTAATTTTTAAACTTAAAAATATTTCTAATTTTCGTAAGCGTCCAAGAGTCGTAATTCTATTTTAATCTGCTAAAATTTTACTTAAAATTTGTTTGAAATACTGTAAAATAAAAAAAATAAAGTTTTGGATATTTTTCTGATACTTTCACGACATTTCTGATATACTTTAAACTATTGTTAAACTTTCTCGAAAAATCTAGAAAAATAATATGTATATAACTTCATGAAAATAAACAATGAAAAGTAAAGAATAATTAGTCATTCGAAATTTCAATTTAATTTTCAATATTTTTTTTTTGTTTCAAATTAAAATGTATCTAAAAATCATTTTTTTTATCTGTAACAAAAATCTTTGTTTGTTGTTGAAACCTTTTTGAAAAAGCTGAATTTTTAAAAATCTTTCACAGTTCAAAAAAAATCTTAAAAGTTGTTTGCATCAAAGTTAGGAAAATACTTCTTTTTAATCCTTTCAAAATGTTTGAACCTTCGAATAATCTTAAATTTCAAACAATTAAGAATTTTCCTATAAATCTTTAAAAAAATTAATCTTAAAATATTTCAAAATTATTAAAAAGCGTCTGAATTTCTTTTCTAATACATCAAAAAAAGTTTTTCCCATAATTTGCCAATATTAAACAATCATTAAAAATTTAAATTTTCTCTTCTATCAATAATATTTAGAAACATTTAGAAACAAATTTTATTTTAAAGTAAAATTTATTTGGTAAATTGAAATTTATTTTAAATATGATTATTAACTGAAGAATTCTCATCGGGTACAATTAAAGCCTGATAGTATGAAAAATCATAATTGTTAATTCCTGATTAATATAAAAATTTATGAAATTGTCCTCTCTCACGTTCGAGACACGTGGAGGACAATAAACAGAGATTACAGAGATTACATTGTAATTTTTCCATGGTTTGAAATGTCTTCTAAATTTTAGATATATACCCGGATCTACGATTTCAGGTTAATAACGGTTAATTTATCATATTTGATTATTGAGGTTTCTTCGGTGCTGGAGATAAAAAAATTATTTTTCTACATATTGCTGCTTGGATATGTGTTTTCACTCTATTTCCATTGATAATAAGCATTTTTAATCAATATTATATTTTAGAACAAAAATACTTGACCTTAAAATATTAGGGTGTCAAAAATGTAATTTTTTTTGAAATTATCTGAAAATAAAGCAGAAGTTTTTCACAAATTAACTAAGTACGGTAAAATCTGAATTTATTGTCGGCTTTGGGGCTGACGGTAACCATAGATCCAGAGCCTCGGAAATTTTTTGTTTCTCTCCCGGTTCTATCTATGCTTTGTCACGCCTGAGTGGACCTCGTACGTCCCCGGCAGCTTCTCTCGCCTTTTCCTTCGGTGCTAATTTTCGGAAGCACTAAACGTAGAATGACTGAATCTAGATTCGGCTAAAGTTAAACTTTCAACTAAGCAGTTGAACTTTAAAAAAAAATGAAATATCAACAAACAATATAATATTTTATATTTTAACCAAGGAAATATTTGCATTTTACATAAAAACGATTTAATTTAAACGAAAACGACGATTTTTTAACCAAATATTGCAATATCCAAACAAATCAGATTCCTTTCAAATCGAATAGTTACAGCTTCAATTAAAAAAGATATTAAAATTAATAAAAAATACAAATTTCAAATAGTCGAATTGGTAAACAAGAAGATTAACCTTCTCCTAGAATAAAGGAATTTTCAATAAATTACATTAATTTTAAAAATACTTCTTGGTTTAATGTTTCAAATAAAACGGCTATTGTTGAATAATAAATTCAGTAGTTTCATTTTTATTACCAAAAGTTAATTTAACAAGAGTTTTCTACGAAAAAATGAAATTTTCTACTAAATTATTGAATTTTCCAGCCAGGAAGACGAGGTTTTTACAAAACTTATAATTTCCAAGCAAACCTTTTAATTTTTAAATCAATCTTCATGTCTTCGTATTCCTATGCGTATTTTTATGCTAAATAAATAAAAGTTCAATTTAATTAAAAAGAAGATTTAATCATTATACAAATAGTTTTTTCAAGAAATTGGATAAATTATTAATCAGAAAGTTAAGTTTTAAACCAAGAAGATGAATTTTCTACAAAAAAAATAATTTTAAATCCGACCAATAAATTTTTAACTTAAATTATAGAATATTCAACTGGACTAATAGTAAGATTTTTGTTTCAGAAAAATCATTTTCAACCAAAACAGAAATAAATTTTCAACAAAATAGTTCAAAGTTCAACAAGAAAATTACTTTCATCCAAAGAAAATATCAGCTTTTAATCAAAAAGCTCATTCTTCAACAAAAGAAATAAAATTTTAATTCAAATAATAAATATTCAACTAAAAAAATTAATTATTGGCAAAAGAGTATAGATTTCAACCGAGTAATTTTATTTTCAACTTAAAAGGTGAATTTTCGACTAAGAAGATAATTATTTAACTCGCATACTTTTTTTTAACTGAAAAAGAATATTTTTTGAACAAAGAGATTAACTTAAAAAGAAGATAATTTTCTAACAAGAAAATAAATTTTTAAAAGTGGAAATTCTGTGAATTAGTTCTATTTTCAATAAAAAGACCAAATTTTCTGTCAAATTGTTGAATTTTTAACTAGAAAAGATGAATTGTCAACCAAAGAGGTAAGAGTTCGATCTTCAGTCGGAGAAATTAATTATCAACCAAACTGATGAATTTTTCAACTAAGATGTTGAATCTTCGACTGGAATAGATTAATTTTTATACCTACCAAAAAGATGAATTTGTTATCATAAAGATTGATTTTTTACTAAACAAAAATTATAAATATCCAACCAAATAGTTCAGTTTTTATCCCAAAAAGATAAATTAAAGAATATATAATAGTTGAATTTTCTGTTTAAAATCGAATTCCTAACAAAAAGACGTATTTTCAGCAGAATCGTTAAATTATTTACTGGAATAGATAATTTTTTTATTAAAATTATAATAGTAAAAAAGCAGTTAAATTTTCAAAAATATATGAATCTTCAAAAAAACTAAAATTAATTTTTAACAAAAGAGTTTTAACCACAAGTAGTTGCATTTTTTATTAAAAAAATATAAATTCGAAACGGAAAATGTAAAAAAAATTTCTATTATAATTTACAAAAGCTCTAAAATCGAATTGAAGTACTTTTTTTTTAATTTGGAAGAGCGAACTTTGAATTTTTTTCGTACTCTGACTTGGAACACGGATTTATCAAACTCCTTTCTTCTAAATCCGAATTATAATTTAAACAAAATTACCGTTCTATACCAAAAGTTCCCTGTTCCAAGTGAAATTATATTGATTTACGAAAACTCTCTGTCCTAAAATAAAAGCAATAATTATCTTCTAAAGTTTCCTGTTCTAGTCAGGATAAATGAGGAGTAAGCGAAACAAACGTGAAAATAATGAATAATAAAAAGCCAGTAATTTTTCGAGTTTTCAAAGTAAAATTTTTGAATTTTCTACGTTAAGTCAAGCGTATTAAATAATAGTTTCTCGTAGACAATTAGTGTATTAATAGCAATGACCTTAAATTATATTCTTCCTTGAATTTTTCTCTGTGAAAACAGATCATACTCATTCGCTCCGTTGGGAATTGAACCCAGGTGTACCGATGGCCCACCGGTTGCTTTTACCACTAAGCGGAGGAAAATGCAGATCTCTTGTATTCTTAATTTCTTATTGCAATGAAAAATATTTTTTTCCTCGCCAACAAACTGAATCCTTAAACAAGAAACTCTCGTCAGTTATGTCCAAAACTCATTCGACTTTATCAAAAAGATACAATAAATTCACATTCAGCCACATAACCGAGGGGCTAATCACTGACACATCTCGAAATCTTTAAACTATAAATGTGGCATTTTGTATCGAAATCGTATAGAAAGTGCTAATATTTCTCTGATATCACTGGGAGTGCCAAGATTTCGAAAACCTCTCGAGAGCGGGACTCTGCAGGAGAAATCAGATTCGGCTAAGCTCGGCGGCATTCGGATGAAGTCGGCCGTTTGTTCGATACACTGAGGCAGCGTTTGCATCACGATCTGTGATAGCCCCTGACCCAAGTCATCATAGTGAGTTTCGGCGTAACATCTCGCTTTAAGCAAGTACCAATCTCTGATACAATTAATAATCTTAAATCTTTTGCGAACTTTCCCTCCGAGCTCATACCTATGATTGCACACTGACTGAATAGTCCTTACTTCTCCTTCAGTAATCAATTATATGGACAAAACTTCAGGAGCCAATGGGATCTTCAATCTCACCTCTAATGGCCGACATCTTTATGGGACATCTAGAAACTAATATCTTCAATCAATCTAAACTTAAACCGAAATTTTGTTTCCGTTACATTGACGACACTTTTGTCATCTGGCGACATGGACTAGATGAACTAAATAAGTTTTTCGATTTCATCAATCGATTCAATCCTAATATCCATTTCGCCATGAAAATTAAATAAAACGGAAAATTGTACTTCTTGGACGTACTAGTTTATAAAAAATCGGATAATACATTAGGACATGAAGTTTACAGAAAACGCACAGATATACAGATTTCTGCATGCCTTCTCTTAACACTATCCCTATAAAAAATAATCTGTAATCAACTCCCTTGTACACAGAGCTGACTCCATAGCAGATAAAGATAAATTACAAAATAAATTAGAAAACTTTAAACGAATTCTAATAAAGAACAAAAAAAGAGTACCATCTTACCGTACATCCAAACTGTTACGGAAAAACTAGTGAACATTCTCAGCAAAGACAACATCGAAACCATATTTCAATTATCTGCGAAAATAGGATCAACGTATTTAGGAACAGGAGAGTATAGTAAGGTTTAAAGAACATTTTATTTCACAAAATAACGGTCATAAAAAACACACAATATTTTTCAGAGAAAACAAAGGGAAGCATCGAAATCTTAAAAGACCCTAATATAATAAATAGGTACAACGGATTTAATACCCATGCGTTTTGGATTTGCGTCCTCCCGGATAAAAAAAAAAGACTGGATTAGTCAATCAGGTTCGACCACTCTCCCCGCTGGGGCGCTCTGGCCAATCACAGGCATCGAAGAGAGTATAAATAAGATTAACATAACCTGATACACTCGAAATGCAAAGATACGAGCTCTAAAGATACGAGCATTCTTCAGATATGAGAGTCACGACGCCAAAGGAGCCAGAGGAAGTTTGCCCCTCTACTCCTTCCCTATTTGAAAGCCAGGCGCGCGTGCGAGTGCGCACTGCCTTTCATTTTACGTGTGCGTGCGCGTAGTAGGCATGTGTTCGTTCTCGCGCATTACGTCCAAAATCTAAGCGGCGCAGGAGTGGAAGCCTCTTTCGCGATCGTATCTTTGATGTTCCCGATTCTCGAACGTCTCGTATGTTTGAAGTTAGAGTGCATCTGATTTTCAAGCTAACCCTTAAGAAGTAAGCTGCGATGTTCATGAATCGTGGGTAAAAATTCGTAGCTTTGTACACGATTCGAACCCGAAAATTACAATAAAATGTACAGTTACGCGAGAAAAAACAATAAAAAAAGAAAAGTGATTACATATAAAAATTCAGTCGCTTAAAATCTAGGCGATTATTTGAAGAACCTTGGACAGAGGGAACAATCTTAAAATGTTTGCATGGCTTTAAGGGATAATAAAAAACTATTTATGTGATTTAGAATAAATTCGACTAATATTTTAAAACTTACTCGCAGAAAAAAGTCGAGTAATTCGTATGTAAAATTATTTTATGAACTAAGCGATCTTCGCCAAAAATAATCTAAATGTTAGCAATATTTCAAAAAGTTTCTTTAGACGAGGAATTTGAAAGATAGCGCATTAAAAAAAAATAATGTTATACATTATAATTTAAAGTAGATCAGATGTCATATTATTTTGAACGAAGTTTTGTATTTCTTGCTGAAGATAATTTAAGAAACCTCGGTTTATAGAACTACATCGAATAAAATTAATTATTAATCAATCAGCTGCGCTTACAACTAAATAGTTATGTTTTTAGGAGATTACTGTTTAATTTTGATTAATTTTTAACAAAACAGCATTTTTATGTATAAAAGATCAAATATCTACCAAAAGTGATGATTTTTTTTTAAAAGAGATGAATTTTCTACCAAAATTTTTCAGTCAAAAGAAAAATATTTTTTAACGAAATGGTTGACTTTGAAGCCACAATTCAATTCATCTTATTATTCAGTTAAATGAATTAAAATTTATATACATATTTAGGCAAAATAAGCATGTCAAAGTAATGAAACAAAAACTAAGCAATTTTGTAAACAATTTTCATAAACAAACAACTTTTTAAATTACATGACATTAAGTTTTAAATATTGACACTTTTAATATATTCTATTTAAAATTTCTAATTTTTGCAACTGATAAACTCTTAAAAATTTTAAACTCCTATTAATTTGAAAGTTTTATTTGGTCTAAATATTCATGTAAACTTTAATTTATTTAATGGAATAATAAGATGATTTGAATACATTGAGCACAAATTCCCATTTCTAGTGAAATTTCTTTTTTTCTACTAATTTGAACAAATTTTTTACGATTACATTTATTCTTCAGAACGCATCTCTTATGGGTAAAGAATGGAATATTTTGGTGAAAATTCATTTGCTGTTTCGGGTTTAATATTTTAAACTGAAAGTTTGATTAGTTGTAGTTCCCTGTGTCTGCTTGTCGAGACTAAATTCGTTTCTTCGTGTAACACGTTCACACGTGGGAGCCAAGTGCTTATTTGGATAATTACGGCATATGTCATAAACCTAACCGTTTTTCTTTACACAAAGATGCCGTAAAAGACTTATTGCGTCAAATGAAAAAATTAAAGAAATAGTGAAGAAACATCGGAAAAGTAGAAGTTCAAGATAAGAGTCGCCTAGGCCTAGATTATTTCGGTCTTCCAAACTTCAATCACGCGATTCATTACGCATTTCTTGACGATCCCTTGCGGGACCCAAGTAATGGTAATTCCTTTGTTTTTGTTTCTGCCTCGAGACTGACTGGCACGGCCAGGCTCATACTAGCGATGAGATACGGGCCGAAACGTGCCGAGATACGTGCCGATAGCGGTCGACGTAGCGAAAATACCGAATCAAACGTTCTGAGCTGGTTTCAACATGCGATTACCGGCTAAGGTCTAGTCTTCCAAAAGAAGAAAAAGAGGATCTGTTGAAGAAATATCCTCGAAAAGGGAATATTTTACAGGACGAACATTTTTAAAAATCCCAGCGTCTGGGAGGCTCAGCGCGGTCAGCTTTGGGCCAGGAATTAATATGCTACTGACAAATGTAGCTAATGGGCTCGATGTTGTAAAAATTCTCGAACATCTTTCTGATTGTGGGAAGCTGATCACACAATTTCACTATACGGAGACGATTGCTCGAAGAGCATTCATCGCTCGCGGCAATAATTAATTCGTAATTTTTAGAAATAATCTTAATGAGAAGATTAACGAAGTGAACTATGAAATCACGATGACCTATGAAAAAGACTCCAAATAATCAATTCTCTGGATCTTTAGACTTGAAGAGATCGGCCACGCTGAACGAGAGGCCTTCAAGGACGAGCAAAAACCATCATGCTTAACCGAAGCAACAATCTCACAAGAAATTTCAACCGACGTGTCGAGTGTGGCAAATGAGATGACCATCTCGACCTTCAGCGCGAAAAGAGCGGAAACAGAGGTTAGTGTGGCAGGTCACTTGCGAAATTTTTTTCCCGTTTGGAAGCAGATTACTATGGAGCCCTTCATCCTTCAGTCGGTAAAAGGTTACCATATTCCGATTAAGCAGAAACCACGGCCAAAAACTGCCCCATCTGTTCGATTGACGATCTATTTTCTTACGGATCGCAAAAACAAGTCAAAATGATTTATCCTTCATCTGAAGTTAATGAAGAAAAATTGCTGTATGGTAAATCTGGACTTAAAGAATACCTATTTCACAGTACAAGTGGGCAACATAGAGCGCAATTTTTTAGGGTTTTCTTCAATGAAGCGCTTGTCCGCTTGTATTCACAAAAATAATGCAGCCAGTTGTGAGCCATCTGAGGGGTAAGGGACTGTTGCATGCAGTATATCTGAATGATTTTCTTTTTCTCGGCATCACTTTTGAAGATTGTTTATAGACTGTTCAAACTTCCATTAAGCTTCTTCAATTACTAGGATTCTATTCGAGAGTTTTCCCTACTAATTGGAAGCATTATTTCTTGCTATCCTGTGATTCCGTATGGAATGGGGGGATATTGTAAAGGCGAATCAATCCATCGGTTCTGGAACGAAGAAGAGCAATGCCGGCACATGAGCCACTTATAACTATTAGCCTCCTTTTGAGCCCTTACAACTTTTGTTGCCGAACTGCAGAGCTGTGGTATTCTATTTTAAATCAATAAAATGAGCGAAATCCAACACTCCCATATACATTCTCTTAGTAGAGAAATTCGGATAGGGAATATCGGATTCGCAAAGGTAGATGCCGAATGGGAGGTAGCTAATTAATTTCTACGAAGAGACCTTACAAACCTTCTCGAACCCTGTTATTCATTGATTTGAAATAAGTTCTAATACAAAATTCTGACAGATGAGGCTTGCGGAATTGTTGTTGCATGGTGGATTTCACAACCATGGTTTCCGTTTTTTCTGTCGATACTGATAGGAAAACCATTAATTTTTAATCCAAGTTCAACTCTCCTTCTGTCCCGCTGTGGTAGGTCCCGTCAAGACCCACTAGCAGCCTCACTTACTCTGGCTGCAGAATGGCTATCAACAAAGGAACTTATCAGAGTCAACCTTAAACATTGTATTGGCCTCTTTGGCAGGTTCTACAATGAAAGAATGCGGTATTCCACTGAGAAAATTTTGGAATTTCTGTAACGGCAAGAATATAAATCCATTTAATCAACTCTCTAACAGAGTTAGTTTCAGAAATAAAAGTAGACGCTTTGCTCAAAACCTCTAGAGTAGGAACCTTTCAACCGCATCTGTTTTTATCATTTTTTAAAGGTACTACACAACTGTACATATGCTAAAACTTTAAAATTTTACCTTCTCGTTACTCATTATTTAAGAAAAGAAACAAATGGTAAAAAACTGTTCGTGGCTACCAGGAAGTCCCATAAAGTAATTGGTACCCAGAGCCTCAGCCGCTGAACCATGTCGGTTTAGTCCCAATGCGGACTTGATAAAGAATTTACCGCACACAGTGTTAGGCATGCTACAACCTCTACAGACTTTAAAAAAGGAGTGAACCTAAGTATTTTATCAAGCTCAGTGGGTTAGTTCCGAACTTCTTCGACCTTTGCTCGATTCCATAATCGAAAAATCAGAACCGCTAATGAAACTTTCTGTAAGGTACTTCTAAGAAAGTATTCATAACTGAGCTTGAAGAAAATGGCTCTGTGTTTTGCTTGAATAAAAACAACAAAGGTTTCGTAAGTTTTATACTCTAAATATCCACAACAGTAATCCCATGATCGAGGCGCGAACTATAATTAAACGATCAAACGAACTTACCTAAGTGAAGTTTGATCGTGATTAAGTGACCGCCTCGTTCGAAGGGATTACTCCCGCGATGTCTTTCGGGTACCTGGAAGAACTTTTAGACAATTTATAGGACAGCTATAAACTAAATGAAGTGTCGAAAAGCATATACCGGGAATTTTGGTTTTTAAATTTTTGGCGATCTGGCGTAAAGTAGCGGAACTACAACAATAATCCCTTCGAACGAGGTGGTCGTATAGTTACAAGGTGGTCTTATCATTCTTAAGAGATTATCCCTTTTTTAAACAAGCTTTTAAAATATGAAGCATGTCTATGGTCTAATCTTACTATGGTTCAATCGCATAACAAAAGACTGAACCCAATTTTGAAATAATAATTCATTTATAAAAAAACTATTTTTTATCTTGTTCAGTTTTAACTTTCGATTTTAAAATGAAAAATCTGTTATACATCGTCAATTTCAGAACTCTGACCCAAAGGGCGTCATCGCAGGCGTATGTGCAAACCGACGCCTGTCATATGAATATAAGTTGCTCATTTCTCTTATAGGTTCGCTCAATTCTTTTAAATTAGTTTCTTTCGGTTTAGATAAGGAAGGCTTGGTTTTTATTTCAACGCTAAAATGCTTATATCTATTTTTGATATTTTTCTTTATTATTATTTTAAATTATATGGTATAATTTTGCACTGTACCATTTTTTTTATACTATATTCTGTATTTTATAGTCATCCTTCACATTCTCATTATCCTGTGTGCATATTGGAAACAGGTCTGTTATTTATATGTATTGTTATATTTTCATTAATATTGTGCCTCACTTTTTAAATCTTATATATCATTTGAGAGAACGAAAATATGGATTTTGGGATTTTATATTTTATATTCCACAATTTTTTCGGAGTAGGCGAGCCAAGGAAATTTACGACAACGATTCTCCCTTCTACCACGTCAAGAACCAATGGGGAGCAACTCTTCAACGCGATTGAATGGCAGCGCGTTGCGGACATAAAGAGCGCGTTTCAGCCACCACAGCACCAATCGGCCTTCAGCTAAAGAACAAGCAATACGCATCAACAAACTCTTCAGAATCGCATGTATGTCTGTCAGCACGCCAGTCTACCAAGCTTCGCTAATTTTCAGCTTAGAGAAAATTAAGGAATAAATACCATTTCTAAAAAAAGCTCTGGCTGCCGAATACCTACTTCTCACCAACGAGGAAAAAACCTTTTGCTCTTTCCAGAGCGCTTCCAGTTCTTCTAGCCCTTTTTAGGGCTGAGGACTTCTTTGAAACATAATATTTTTTGGTTTGTCTCTCTTCCTCTCACACAGTGGCACAAACACATTCAGTGTGCATCATTTGGGCGCTCCATGAAGCAGAGCCTCTTGTTATACGCTGAATGGGGTTAAAGTACTATCAGAGGAAGGCGAGACAGCTACTACTGGGACTTCCATTCCCAAGATATGCAAAGGTTGGGGACTCTCCCCAACCCAATCAATCGGACGCAACAGCTACAGGCAACATCAACGAGCGGATCTGCACCTTTTGTGCGATTCGCTCGATTACCACCAGGAATAGAAAGCCCGAGGAATGCCCGGAAGATCCGCCAATAGGCAGAGCGAAGCTCCCCCTGCCAGATGAACCTTGATACCAGTGCACCCGTATTAAAACCGCCCTCTGGTCATCAATCTAAATATTGAACGAGGTATCATCTTCTATCCTTCCAAACCGTTCTCAGAAGGCCACTATGAAGCTGATCATGGTTAAAATCCGCTGGGTGGACCCGATGGAAATAGAGAGGCAGACGTTCCGGGATAGATACCGCTATACAGGGTGTCTAAAAAGTCCCGGTATGGTTGAATATTTCCTGAGGTAAACTATTTTTCAAAAAAGTGAAAGTCATTCCTGAAGTTAATTTCAACGAGGAATTCAATGGTGACCTTAATTTTGACCTT
>JAWWLR010217887.1:0-12993 GCA_035041075.1 Acraspis erinacei | reverse complement strand
AAAATTCTAAAATCGGTGCATAATTGCGTTCCAAATGTCATTTTGAACCTCGTTTTCCGATTTCACCCCACTGTGCGCCGTGCCGATGTGCCGTTCCGGCAAGAATCGCGGCGTATATATTTTTTAAACAAAAATAACGACAGTGTGAATTTCAAGTATTTTACGGGAAAAAACCTCAACTTTATTTCTGAAATATTGAATAACATTTTTTTAAATACCGATCTGCAAGAAAAAAATGATTTCATGTTTGGCTTCGATAAATCAAGTTGAAATTTCCACATTTAAAAAGAAATGCTTATGAAAAGCCGAAAGGCCGTGAAAAAATCTATTGAAAACACCTAGGCAAAATATTTATGCAATTACTTAACAATTATCAACATGTATCAAACTTCTTATTACCATGGAAAGATCACCGAATTGTCCAAAAACTATTCGGTGATTTTTTTAAACCATCAATAAACTATTTTGGCGATCCTGGCAGGATTACTCTTTGCATTTAAGGATAAAGCAGAGAGATTCCATAAAGGTAATCCCAGATACATCCCTAGATTGAAATACAAGAAGACTAATTCTACGGAATTTACTCCAAACTTCCGAACAATGTGCGCACCGTTAAACTTGGATATAACTCTCCAAGTTGGATGCCGCGCCGCAGGTAGGTAGGTAAAAGGAGCTCCAGGATGTTTGTGGAGTTCACACAACATACACAAAAAAGGGTTCTCAATCGAAACGGCACTCAATCTGGGTTATTTCCGAGTTTAAATGTATTTTCAGTAAAATGAACATAATAAACTTTTCGTCGAAATCAGAAGTGTACTTGCTAATACGCTCTATGCTGTGTTAACCTACAAGATTGAAACGATTATATTAGAAGAAGACGAAAACCCAAGGACATAGAAGCAGATGGAAGTGTCTGACTAAGGTCAACTGCATCCACTTATCGGACTACGCGTTAGAGCCTGCGATCCTTAAGCTAAGTTGTTTTGCCAAAAGTCAGATATCTGAAAAAACTATTTTTGCTATGATTTTAAGAATTAAAATATTGTAATTGATGTTATTCCAAATTAAAAACATTATTTTATTATGTCACGGGCTGTCTAGAGATATCCTTCCCTTTTTTACGAAATGATTGTCTTAGAGTAAGGGGTGCAGGAGGATCTTAATACTTAAGTTTAATTCCCATTGTTCTGTTCAGTTTCGATTTTTTGGTATGAGTGCGTGTATGCATGAAACGGAACCATATCATACAGTATTTGCTTAACCATAATTTTCTTTTTCACATGCCCTTGGAATATTGGTACAACTTTCCTTTACAGTTTAATGCTCATCCTTTTAAGAATCCATAAAATGAATTAGCTTTGACCACTTTACCGTATTTTCATATCTCGACAGAAAAGCCTAAGAGGAACAGCAATCCTAAAACCCTTGAAACATCTGTCTTATTGTCATCGAGTTACTCGAGCAAGCAAGTCATATTATGTTTATACCTAATGGCATTTCAGACGGCTTAATTCTTGTTGCATAGGATTGAAGACAGGGTCAACTCTCCTTAGGGTAAAGTCGAGACCCAAGTGCTTCTGCCAAATTTACAAGAAATATGTCAAAAATCGGAAAAAAAATGTCTACCACTTGGGTCACTCGAAACTTCAAACTCTACCTTTGGGTCTGTTCCCCCTTTATTTTTCTAATAAATTACCACTCTCAAGTACCCCTTATACTCTTCGGTACATCTTCTTCTGGATTCTCTAAAGGCTGGAAAGTCTACGATCGAGGACTAACTGTGTAATTCCGTCGTGCGCTACCTGACAGATCGATATGAAGTGATCGAATCAAGTTTCTTTGTGCTGATTTTTAAAAAGTAAATCTTTGTTTCCTAGTTTTCAATTTGAATCAATTATACCATCTACCTACGTTCTGCAACTTTCCTTGGTAAGGTAAAAATCAACTAAATTTAGGTAGAATATTTCTGTTCCTTATTGCAATTTCCCCTTTTTCTCATTACCGACAGATAAGAAAAGGAAGGTAAGTTCTTACTCTTTGAACCGGACAACATCATCACAACCCAATCTTCTAGCCGCTCAGAAGATTGGGACTACAATAACAATTAAACAATACTTTACATAGCTGTGATGTAATAATTTTGTATGAAAAATGTTAAAATAAAAAAAACGTTAATTTTAACCATGTTCTTTGCAATTTAATTTTTTCTGACCGTCGCTTTTCACCAATTTTTTAAAAATGATTGCATTTTAATCAGTTACGGATTTTTCCGGGGAAAAATTCTCTGCAACTCTAATGTTTCAATTTTTGAAAGTGAATTTTTCTATGGCTTTTATGGCTTCTTCTATGGCTCTCAATCGTTAGAACAATTTTTGTAAGGAACAATTTTTTTAACAAATAATTATATTTTAAGATTATTTAGTTATTTTTTTTAAATTGGAAGCAGTAGAGTTGTACAGAATGTTTTCCCAAAAAAATAAGTCGTCTTTTGTTAAAATACACTCCTTTTTCAAAAATTGGTAGGAACCGAAGATCAGAAAAAATTCAATTGCAAAAAACATGGTTTAAATTATTGTTTTTTTTTGTGAATTTTAATATTTTTTATCAAAAATAATTTTTCAAATTTAAAATGACGTTAGTTATAATAATTTGATTCTTAAAATCATAGAAAAACTTTTTTTCAGATATCTGACTTTTGGCACGACCACTACCTTAAGGTAGTTCACGCGCGCGAAATTTGTCCAAAAGTTTAATCTCAGGCTGATCCAAAACGCCATTGCATTTTTCCAACCTTTCGTCAAAACGATTGGTTGGGTTTTTACACTCCTAGTCGTGACACAAAAAACGTCTAAAATACGAACACATCGCATACTAGTTAAGCAATGAGCGTGGCAACACGGCACTCAGCTCATTCTAGAAGCTTTTGTAAGGCGATGTCTTGATAAACAAAGAATATTGTGCATTTGAATATCAAATAAAAGCGCACTTCCAAGCTTAACTGTTATTGATTAGAAGCCAAAAAAGTTCTGCGAGAAAAAGTTAGCGACTTTAGAGGAAACAGATGTAGAAGTTATCAAACTGTAACTCACACTAATATAAATTGGAGCGGACTCGACTCCGGAATCAGATAAAACATTCAATTAGCAATTAAAAAAAAATTTTACAAGCAGGCTCCCAAGATACTGAGCTTGTCAATATGGATAAACAAAGTTTGATGTAAAAAAGTTTAGCAGTTCCGAGAAAAGACTTTTCTTTCACTTTATTTTATTTCTCACTCACTACTTCCTCCTTAGTGTCACTTTACGGGCTGCTCGTATGGGTACAATAAAATGCTATTTTACTGCTGCTCAGCGGGCAGAAAAAGAGTGGCTATTTTGTCTATTTCAGATAAACATGTTTATTTTTTTTTGTTTTTCGTTTGACACAGAAGTAATAGGAAAAAGGACAATTAATTGAAAGATGTTAATACTCGTCTTTTTTAAATGTATTTTTGAAAGTGCCTTTATTATTCTTCTAAATTCGAAGTTCTTAGCTTATAAACTTTAATTAAAAACGTCAAAATTTAGAGATTACAATTTCTAACCTAAACGTTTTCAACGATTGCAATTTATTATACCAACACGCCAGTTAATTTATTGTTTCGCAAAAGAAGTCTACTTCGAGTCCACTTGTATCAACGGAAAATGCAGTTAGGTATTTAAACGTAATTTTCGTTCTTAAATTGATCTACACTACAAATATGATTATTGATTCGTTAAATTTGTATTTTTGTTCTATTTTGGACCTAAAATAATGGGGGAAAAAACTTTAATTGGCTTCTCAAAATTTTATTCAAATAATCCGTACTCTGAATTTTACAAGTTTTTAGAACCCCCTCGTATTCCTGTAAATTTGACACTTATCTTTCAGCACAACTGACTGTCTCCCTCGGAGCGTTTTGAGCTAAGGCTAGAAAATCAATCTTGGGATTACATTGTACTTCAAGATGTGCATGACGCGCTCTGCATCTATATCTCAATACAATAACAATATTTGACATCATTGTGCATTACACGAATGCTGCAAAAAAAATATGAAGCGTTTTTTGGGCGTTTGCGCGGTTTATCTTATTTTCTAAGCATCGATGGGATTGAAAGTATCCAGCTCTCTTCTACGTTACATCAGATTCGTCGATAAAGATACACGCACCGGACAACGTTTGAATTACAAATTTTCTCCGATCATGGATAAGTTCGATCTTATTGTTCAAAACTTTGAAGAAATATTATTCGCACAGCTTAAATTGGACAGTTAACGAGCAGCTTTTTCCTTTCAGTGGCGGATGTTCTTTCATGCAGGGCATTCCATAAGAATCAAAGAAATACGGCTTACAAGTTTTTTGGATTTGTGATGTAAAAACGGCGTATTCATTTCACGCGAAAATTTATTTGGGAAGAAAACGAAGTTGTGACTGAATTGTGTGAGCCGTATTATCGGACAAGTCAAGATAGGTCAAACTCTGAAATAAAATCGATTGACTTGCGTTGGAACAGTGTGCAAAACCAAAGCCGTTCTAAATGTTTTTATAACACAACACAAGGAGGCCTCGATACTCATGACCAAATTTTCCAATCATATACGGTGCAACGTAAAACGAATCGGTGGCCTCATGTAATTTTTTTCAATTTGATAAATGTCGCTTTAGTCGCAGCTTTTGTAATTCATCGCAATGTTACTAGGAAAAGCAAGCAACCAGTCGGTTTTACAAGGTTAGCTTGAGTACGAGTACTCCACATCGACAGAACATAGAGTTGGTTCTTGGTAACAACGCATTATCAGAATCATCGCAGATTTCAACAGCTAAAACGAGTACGCAACCAGCAAAGAAAATCAGAAATCGATGTGCACTGTGTGCGTCATCAGAATATCGAAATGTTAAGGAATCCTGTTTGATTTACGACAAAAATGTTTACAGCGAATATTCGGTGAACAGACTCAAGGTTCGAAACTGCGCAAAGGTACCAAGCTTGAAAGAATCGGATAGCGAATGATTGATGTTTGATGATTTCTCACTGAAAAAGGGGGTTTGAATTTCAACGAACCTGAGAGTCACGGCTTACCTTTTAATGCCACGAATTTAGCTTGCTGTGATTAGGGTGCAAATACTTTTTTACAGAATATCACTACTGTTTAAACCTTGTGCCTTAAAAATCGAATAATATTATTCCTTTTCAACCAACTTTAATTCTTAGAAAAAAATTAAGTACCTAAGAATTGTATCTTGATCATTGTAATATGTTTATCATGTCACGCTTTTAGTTACATCAATTTATTCTATCCACGTTTATACCAACAATATTTAAATAAGTCAATAAACATAGGTGAAAAAATTGATTTGATGTGAGGGACTACAACTTTATAATTTCGTTCCTAATTTACAAGTTGATATCAGACCGTAATTCATATTCGTGTCAGATATTTCGTACAAAATATTTCCAAACCCTGAAGCCGAACACATCCAAGAGCTGAATGCTGTCCCTTTTGGAATGAATTTTATTAAAAGATTTTTACCTTCTGTTTTTATTTTTATGATTACAAATGGGCTGGGTCACATAAGTCCTATAGCACTGCAGGGGCGAATCCAGGCAAGGGTTTAGGGTTACGTGTCACCAGAGCTGGTTCAAAAACTCCATGTCCCCTCCCCTATATCCGCGTATGTAGCACTGAGGTTATCCAACATCTTCATGCTGTTTTTTAAATTGCCATACCAACGTGCGTGTGTTATTATATAATAGTCGGTGCCCGCCGGTGCGAATAGATGTACCAGTCCCACGGATGGGACTGGTGGGAGTAAGGGGTACTCGTTGGCTCAGTCGCCACGTGCTCGCTCGCCCGGCAGGCTCGTTCGCTCAGCGCTCGTTCGCTCAGCGAACGAGTGTACCATCCCCACTGTTAACTTGTTCTAGCCATCTTCGCCATTGTCTTCACTCTAACTGAAGCTTCTTTAACCTTTGAGGATCAGTTCTAAAAGAGAAACGTTTTCTTGATATTAAATCCCTGGTACTTCACCATAATCGTTTTCTTCTTCTTCATCTTCAATATTTTTTATTTTCATTTGACTATCACCATGAGCAAATTTTAAGCGAATTAAAATTTCAATGATAAATAAGCAATCAAACTTATTCTTCCTTATAATGTCCTCTAATTAATATCGTAGATGTAACTCCT
Source organism: Acraspis erinacei (assembly GCA_035041075.1). Classification (NCBI taxonomy): domain Eukaryota; kingdom Metazoa; phylum Arthropoda; class Insecta; order Hymenoptera; family Cynipidae; genus Acraspis; species Acraspis erinacei. The sequence goes on along the minus strand of JAWWLR010217887.1, from coordinate 6,786 downwards.
CAGAAGTTGTTTCTGATGGTTGAATTCTGTGCTTTCCCGCATTGACCGTTATTGTAAATAATGATATTGCATTTGACGGATTGATTATCATTTTATAATATTCAGTTACACTTTACACAATAGAGAAACAATCAAATTTATGTTATATATGCGCATTTATTGTTACAAATGAAGAAATGATAATACCTTTATCATATTGCACATCCAACTCTTGAACAGGGAATGTTTTTTATCCCATTTATTTTTATTTTATTTAAAAATATCGTAAAATATAGATTGAGAATCAAAAACCCTAACCAACAAGGGATGAAGAGACGATATGTGTGACATCCCTATGCATACTATAATATACGTACGTGTCAGAGCATAAATAAAGATTATTTAAACAGTTGTTTTATACGTAATTATGTATAATAGTTGAGACAAAATCGGGTTTATTATTTTTGATTGTCCGAAGAAAAGAGTTTTATTCATTACTCACAGAAATGTTATATTAATACACTACCGTCGGAGATTTATGGTGCAATCAGCGCAAATACTAATAAAAATAACTGCTGACCGTGAAGCGTGATTACTCGTTTAAAAAAGGAGCAAGAAACATTTGTTTAAACCGTTATAAAGCTTCTCAAATTTATCTTACAATTATCAATAATGTAGATATTTGTTAATAGAACAGAGCACGTGATAAGATTTTTAAATATTGCAAGAATTTAGTTCATTTTATACCTCGACTTCAACTTTTGGCATGACCTAGGAAAGCTGTAGCAAAAACCTGAAATATATACCGTAAGAAATTTGAAGTCATCTGTAATTTTAGCCCATAAAAGTTTTAAAGTTTCTACATGATCTTGAGATTCGACTAACAATATCCAAGTGTTAAATGCCCAGTTGCAGGGTGTGTTCCTTAACTTCAACTTGTGTTGTGACTTATGAAGCTTAACGAAAAAACTGATATTGTCAGGATGTAATCCTTGAAATCGTATCTTTCATTTAAACCAATAAAACTTAGAAAATATTCACGGGTTCCCAATGCATGACAACAAATTACCAAACGTATCCATGTTATATTTATCTATGTAAATTTCGAGAAATAATCATAATTTTATTAATTGTATGGCCTTAATTAAAGGTAAGATTTTGTGGTATAAGCTTCAGATTTTTTTAAAACCTGCCTAGGTAATACCATAAGTTAAGTCGAGTTAAAAAATTCGAGAAGTTCTGACATGACGCGGAATTTAGTAAGCTTTCCAATGGTTAAAAAAAGTTTTATGCTAATTTTTTGGAAGTCAGCAGTGATACTAAATAATACCCATGCTGGTCGTACCAAAAATTGTCCATGGTAGAGTTTGGGTTCTTCCTATAACCCTAAGATTCGAGGACCACCATATCTTTTGTAAAATTGTCCGCTACTTTGCATCTGACATTTTGAATTTTGTATTTTATCAGGAAATTTGTAATCGTAGCCCTAAAAACAGTCAAACAACACAAACAGAAAGGTGTCAAATAATATGTAAAAAATTGAAAATCGCTTAAAGTTTTTCCAAACATTTGATTACAGATATAAAAGAATTGTAGCAGTCTTTTCTACTTTTCCATATTTTTCAGACCATGTCATGCTAGACACTACAATATTTTTTTATGTAGAAAGCAGATTTCTCTGAAAGGTAAAATATGATGTAAATTGTAGTATCAAATGAAGACAGTAAATAGATTTAATTCTTTGAACTGTTTCGTTAAATATAAATATCTCAGAAGCACATGCTTGACGCTATCATCCGTGAGGTAACGACTATACTAATAAAACGATTATGATCTAATCAAGCACAATATTATACACGAGTAACACTGTTAACAAAATTAATGATGAACTCTTTGATCAGTTCTTACTTGCTTTCAAAAAATGAAAATCGTTTATACACTTGTCTTTACATTGGTGGTTATCTTTAATTCTATTGGTGAATATATTAATATAAAAATATAATATATATAGTTTTAAGTAATTATAAAGCTTTATGCATATAAAAATATGTCTGACGTACTATTATTTTCTTTGTGAATTTATTCTCGGCTGAACCCGATTTTTCATCACAGCCACGGACTAAGTCAAGTAACTGATGAGATGAGAATGTTTTAAGTTGATTTAATTGTTGTCTGAGGTTTTTTTCGATGATGTTGTAGGTACAAAATGTGGAGCGCGGTGTAGTTTGAGTACGCTTCGTAAAGCTGTTATACTTAAAAAGCGGCTGCGGGCGTTTTTAGTCGCTTGCTTTCTGATGGTCGAGAAAGTTTCTTACAATGCGACAGGTGTTTAATAAACCCTTCTCCTGAACTGCTAGCCTACTATGACTAAATATCCAAGATCTTCAGTGCACCTTAAATGAACATTGCCTGTATCCAAAATCACAATATGATGAATAGATTCACGTTCCACATTCCTCCATATTATCTTTCATTCATTCCTTAGCGCGCTATACTTATGGATCTTGGTTTTATAGATTGTCTGCAAAAATTGCAGTTAAGCGTAGAAGCCATGTCGATGATGTAGAATATTCCACCTTTTTTCTCGAACCACAAATAGATTCATGTTCACGGCACCCTATACCATTTCTCTCTAATTATGACCTTATAAAGATCAATTATAAAATCAGATGTCCAAAATTCACTGGTCTTATGCAAACACGGACGCGTAAATTAGGCTCCATTAACGAAGCTAAATTTTAGGAGCACCTTATGACGTACGACTGGGAGAGTTTATTACAAGCTGAAGATCTCAATACAAAATTTGACAAGCTGACGCCTAATCTGATTCCGGCTTTTATCTATTTGCGCCTTTGCATACTTCTCACAAGTATAAAAAGCCTACACCTTGGATTACCCGTGAAGTATGCGACTAGTTAAATAAATACAATAAAAATAAAAATAAAAACATTTGGCATCTTCTCAGACGATTATACTTTATACGGCCCTAATTCGTATATCCTCATAGAAACTTTTCTCCAAATGATTTATTAAACACATTTATAGTTACTCATACTCATAATTACCGATATTTGAAAAAGGGCCATCATTCGATCAATTCCAAAAATTAGTTCCTCTACATTTCCAAAAGATTTTTGGCTTATTTCTATTATATTCGCAGTCTCTTAACCATTTAGAAAAATAGTTTAAAGTCAATTATCCGAATATCTGAATTCCCAAAACTTACTCGATCCAATGCAATCCGGCTTCCGCGCAAAACTCAGTACACTAACAGCAATTCTTAAAGTCACCAATGATTATAAAATAGCATAAGATAATTCCTCCATGCATCCACTTAAGGCAGGGTCTGAAGTTCATCATGTTTCCATTCTTGCTCCTCTCCTTTTTAACTTGTGTACCTCGGATCTGGGTAGTATGAAACATTGTAAGTACCTCAAGTATGCTGATGACTTCAAACTTTATCTTACGGGCCATCCCCTTTCCCAACTTCTGAAGCTATAACGTCTCTGTCGCAACTAATGACCAGTGGGCGGATTATAGATTTTGTTAATCTTGTAAGAGATCCTTGATCCATATTGAACAGAGCCCTATCCCGGAAAGAGCAGGCAATCGACGTCTCGACAAAAATGTTTAGAATTCTGCACCAACTTAGAAGAAATGAACAAGCCTTGTCTGTTTCCACTCGTATACTACTGCTTAAGAGCTTGTGTCTGTCTTTCTTTGATTTTGGCTGCATAGTAAATTATAACATAACAAATGAACTTAATTCTAAACTTGAGAGAGCACTTAATGCCTTTAGTCGTTTTATTTCTGTCTTACTTAAACATGTAAATCTAACAACCTATCGAAAGCAAGCAGGGTTTCCGAATGTAGCCAAAGAGAAGTCAGTATTTCATGAGTAATTTTGTATACAATTCCTTTCAAACCTAAAGCTCACAATATATTTTTAATTTATTTGAAGTTTTTGACAAAAATGTATCTGCTCTTGCCAAACTTCGAGAATAAAAAAGCTAATAATAGTTCCAAAGCACCGAACACTTAAATTACAATTGTCTTCCACATTTAGGGGCGCTCGACTTTGGAACAAAATTGCCTGAATCAATTAGGGAAGCACATTCCTATTTTCATTTCAAAAAAGATTTTTATATGTATCAGATAAATATTAACAATGCTACTCCAGAAATCACTCATTGGTAACTCTCATATCTAAGTCAGCGCCTCCACACGTCCAGCACATATAACACCTAAACTTATATTTTATATAAATCAATTACATCCCTAGGCTTATAGGTTTGCGACCAGGTATTTAATACTTTGTTGTGACACTGATATCCTAATTAATATTAATACTATTTAATCGCATACAATTACGCTAGCACATTCGCTTTCGCACTTATTGCGCCCACAAAAAAATTCTGCAACCCGAGCTAAACCCCCATACCTATATGTTTTTGAGGTCAGCTTTTTGCATTTGTTACAGAAGAACTCCAGCAAGATGATAAGTAGGCTGTTCAGTTTCGATTCTGAGCCGAGGATACAAGTTTTAATATTATCTTTATAATTTTTATAATTATACGGCAGGGCAGTAACTGCTCATAGCACTTTGGCAAAACGTCTTAAACTATAAAATGTAACTATCTCCAACAAGGTCAGTCTTTTCTATAAAGGCATACAATTATCATGTTCGCAGTAGGTTTCTGGGTCAACCAGAGGCTGTGAAGCTCCGACTTTACCCGGTGCTTCTATGTTCTCATTTCCTTCAATTTATTTATGGTCGGGAAACACTAAGGCGATCACACAGATGGGTCGTTGATAGCACAAGCTTTATTTTAAATCTTTATTTCCTCGCAAACACAATAATCAATTGAAGTATCTCTTTGCAATTCAGTTGCCACTACCAAGAAGTTTTTTTAAAGAGGGGTTCAAACACCAACTACTTCGGGTTTTGGAGATACTGAAGCGAGAATATCGAAATGAGTCGTAATTGCTGTTTGGCTTCAGAAAAATTTAAACGTTCTGACCATCATGAGGGCACTGAAGAATTTCCTCCAGGCAAATTAAAATACCTATTATGTTGCTCTGGAAAACCGTAGAGAATGTGTCCAGGGCTGTTGTTGTCTCAGATCTGGGTGCTTCCCACAGATTCCAACCACTGTTACCAAAAAGTATTTAGAGCCAGAATATTATCCTCGCATAGCATACACTGACTAATATCATGTAGATTAATTACTTCAATATGACTAGAATGTAATCCTCGGTTTTAAGCCCTAGCTTTTCCCTATTGCGAATCTACATTCCCAAATGCCATATTAGCTGTTTCTACCATTTCGTCAGTATGGAGTTTTATAAGTTAATTCAGGGTCAATTATTATTCCTAAATAATTAGCTCTACCGTGGAAATTAAGATTTTTACGGTCAATTAAAATGCATGAGTTCTATCTTTTCCGGATTTATGAACAAACAATGGTCCCTGCACTGTTACTCTATGTTGAACGCTGACTGCATGAGTTCCACTAAGGTGCCTTTATGCCAGGTCATCTACGAAGCCTTGAGTGTAAGAACCTGATGCGTTTAAAACACGAATCGGGTAATCAATGACAAGCGCCCAGTTGGTAGGCAAAAGAGCTGTTTGATATTTTTCTAAATTATATTTATTGACTATAATTTAATTATTTAATTATTTAGTAATTATTCAGTTACTGCATGAATCTCGTTGATTGTTTTCATTAAAACGTATTTTGACTGCATTAAAATTGATCAATTTTTATACCTGTTACAGAATTAAGTTTGCACTTCGACACTTTGCCGAATGGCGAAAATACGAATTATGAATCTTTTTATGGCGGACCTCATACTTTGGACACACCTAATTCTCCTAGCATACCTTATTCTCTTGGCAGATCTCATTTTCCGGGCAGAATTTATTCTTCTGCCAGATCTCTTATTCTTGCTAAGCCTGTTTCTCTTGACGGACGGCCTAAAAAGGTGTAGCCTGGAATAGTACTATCCTACACTTTTCCTGAAAATGTTCAGGCTCGTATAAGATACACATCTTTAAATTTTTGCAAAATAAAACCAAATGAAACACATCATGTTCTAACGAACTACAAGGGTCAAATCTTAGGAATATTGGAGGGTCCTGTTCTTCGTGCACTATATGATGTGCGAAATAAAATACGGATTCTAGTGAAAAAAGAATCCGGTGAGATTCAGCCAATCGACCCAGCTGAAAAACAACTATTTCCTGGAAACGCTGATCTTTATATATACGAAAACAACCAACTCCATACAAATTAATTGAATTACAAAAAATTGTATTAATGCAAAATATTTTCTGTGAACTATTAAAAAGTCAATGTATTATGGTTCTTAAGGCTTGAATATTTCGCAAATACCCTCGTCAGTATTGTCTAAAGCCAATACAAAGAAGTTGCACAATTGACGATACGAGACTAAATGCAGCGTAGAATTAGTAGAGGAAAAAATCCAATTGGAGAAATTTAAGCGTAACAACCGTCTGGATCATAGCCAGAGGGAAAGCGGATTGAAATATGATGAGGGCAGAAGCGGGTTAGATGCCTAAATTGGATTTTATTGTATTTTATTAATCTCCCTTTTACGGGTTGGTGGGCTCCGTTCCCTTTAAATCTTTTTTATATTTTTACTTAACCACTATGCCGTGTGTTAAATTAACCTAACTTATCCTTCAATCGTATCGCCTTCTTATTAATATTCCCTAGCTCTTACAAATTATCTTACGAGTGCACGAGACCTTCCAGGGCTTCCATTTCCTCTTACCATTTTTTC
>JAWWLR010217876.1:1761-12994 GCA_035041075.1 Acraspis erinacei | reverse complement strand
TTACGTAAAAAATAATGCTTAATCAGGACACGAAATTCAAAAAGTCACTGAATTATCAAACAGCCCTCGTAATTAACTAATTTCATTCATGTTTACGAACACTAAAACTGAAATCAAGAAGTACCATTTTCATCATTGATATTTCAATTTTAATGCAATATACGCGACCTATGTATGCAGATATGACTGTCTTGAGGAATATTTTTGAGGTTATATCAATAAATAAACAGCCATATTTTGACAATTAGGAATACACTTTTGGGCCCGACTTCGACGTCAAACTGAAGAAAAGTATCTGACTACTCATCTTCTGAGTTTTGAGTTTAAACATTATGAACTTTCTTGGTAAATAAAAAAACCGTCGAACAGAAGCTTTCGTACTTTTTTAGTATCCATCGATGTAACAGGCAATAACTTTTATATTTTAAAATATAAGTTTCTGAATAAAAATTAGAAGTTGGTTGAGGATGGCAGGAAATGACTTACCAAAGGATTTTTCAATTGATTTTACTTTAAAACTTTATGGGCAATTTTAGTATTGTTTTCCATCGACGTAACATCCGTCGACTTGATTGTAATTTCATGTCGTGACGTCAACTGTCAAAATATCTGCACGGCGAGGGCCAAATAATAATATAAATTGCATTAGACGAAACCATAAGGTTTTTTCCCATGCAATTGCTAACACGATATGCCCTCGGAATGCAGCCATCTTGGAGCCTTGAATTTCGACCAACCAGTCTGAAATACCTTATTGCGACCTGCTACGATCCTGAATTTCATTTGACCAGTGTCTCCAGAACGTGGGATTTTTCGGCCCTCATCACTCTCCCGAACGAGAGAGTTGAAAAATAATTATCAACCCCAAAAAATCAAAGTTTCAACAAAATATTTAAATTTCCAAGCAAAAAAGTAAATTTGCAAACAAATAATTTAATTTTCAAAACAATAATTTTAACAGAAATTCAAAATTTTAAAAATCAATTTTAAAAGAACAAATTTTTTGTAACAAAATAGATAAATTTTCAACGAAAACTGATTACTTTATCAGTTGAAAAAATAAATTTACAACTAAAAACTTTTCAGCAAAATATTTTAATTTCCAAAAAAAAAATACAAAAACTTTCAACCATTTTATGACAAAAGAAAAGAAGTTTTATCAAAAAATGCATATTCATCCAAAGATATGAATTACTAAGTAAAATAGATCAATTTTTAAACAAGAAGAATAGTTTTCTAACAAAAAAGATATATTTTTGACTGAGAAAGGTAAATTTTCCAGAAAAAACAACAAATTTTATACAAAATTGTTAAGTTATCAAATAAAAAATTTCAAATAAAAAAAATTCAACCAAAAATGATACATTTAAATTTTCAGTATAAGAAAATGTATTTTTAACAACAAGAAAATTAAATTGTCAACCAAAAAATCAATTTTTAAACGAGAATAATGATTTTCTATATTAAAAAAGATGAATTTTCAATTGAAAAAGATAATAAGGAAAATGTTCAACAAAATTATTAAATTTTCAAACTTTAAAAATCAGTATCAAAACTAAAAAATAAGAATTATACCAAAAGGGAACATAACACTTAAATTTTTAAACTTATAGTTGCATTTTCAAATAAAAAATGTAAATTTTCAACCAAAAATAAAAAGGAATAAATTCTAAGAGAAAATTGAAAAAGGTCACAATTTTTTAATAATTATTTCGTATAAATTTTAAAATGGGTGTAAAAGATTTGAAGCAAAATTTGGAAATTTAGCCATTTTATATAATTTTAGAAAAAATAAGGAACATAATTCTTATTAAGCCTTATTGTGAAATGTTGTTGCACAATTTTTTGTTATGCTTATGTTTGATTAAAAAATGTGCTTTAAGATTTTAGTAACTTTAAGAGATATTCAGAAATTTTGAAACGATTCAAAAATCAGTAAATCTTGTAAAAAATTGTTAAGAATTTTGTAAGGTTTCACGAAAATTAAAAAAAAAAATTAGGAAAAATTTGAATAATTTTTCAAGATAAGAAGATTATAAGGTCTGACATGATTAGAAAAAAAGTATAATTTTCCTAACATTCGTGTGAAATTTTTTAATGACTTTTTATGTTAAAAAATTTACTTCAAACGAAAATTCAAGAAGATTTCGCAACACACCAAACCACTTCCTAAATTTGAAAAGAAGAGTTTAGAAGATTTTAAGGAAAAAGGTTTCAATATTATCAGATTAAAAAGTTTACAAAAATGTAAATAATCGACTAAATTCAAGAAAAATTTAGAAGAATGGAAGAGATTCAAATCGAATTTTAAACGTAAATTTTGTCAGAAATTTAGATTTGTACAGACTTCAAAAATAAACTTTAGAAGCCTTAAAGGAATTCTTAAAGATTTCAAGGAGATAAAACTAGTTTTCTTAAAATTGCTGAGAAACATTTAGAACATTATATAGGTCAAGTATTTTAAATGTTGAATGCTTAAATGTTTCTTGATTTCTTCCAAACTTCTAATGCTCTAAACATCTTATAAAATACTCGAAATATTTGAATCCTCTCAAAATTTCTGAATGCCCCTTAAACTTACTCAAATTTGAAAGCGCATTTTTTAAAGCAGCATATACTTAAAAAATATATTGTAAGAAAATTGCAGAAGAAGGCTGAATAAGAATTATGTTCCTGAATTTTTCTAAAACTATGTAATATGGAAAAATTACAAAACTCCTTATAATAGCCAGATTAGCCAGTTAGCCACAAAAAACGATTCGTGATGTCGGGGGAGCTCGGGTTCACACTCGTGAATTTTCGGCTCTGCAAGAGGCTGGCCTACGCAACATGTAGCAGAGCCGACTCACCAACACGCTGCGTTTGAATGTATTTCTCACATACAGGAGAGTGGTGGGGGCCGACAAATCCCACGTTCTGGAGACACTGCGCGGTTGCGAGTTATATTTTCATCTCATTATTTTATGTACCTAATTGAGCTAAAACTAAACGATTATCATTAACTATTAGTTTTTAGTTTTATTTCACGTATGAAGGTTATACAAATCTGTGAATTTAGTGCATATTAAATAATTTATTCAAGAGTCTTAATTTGCTCATCTATTTTTTTATATTTTATATTTCTTCAAATTTTAAAAGAGCTTACTTTTTATTTGGATTTATTGACCCCAAAAACGATTGACCCTGCAAATATCAAGTAATTCTGAAATGTTTTTTCTCGAAAAGATTTTTTACATGACGTGTTCTTTTTCAACTCACTGTGAATGTGTTTATCTGATAATCTGTTTAAAACTGGGACTTTTATCAACAGAGTGGAACTATATTTAAGATATAAATTTTAAATTTTTAAATTTATTTATTTATTGTAAAAAGAAAAAAGATGGACTATAAAAGATGACTTTTTAACAAAAGTGTAATACATAGTTAATATCTCAAAAAATGAGATGTAATAAAAAAAATAATTTTAAAACCAAAAGGACCAAAAAGATAAATCTTGATTTAAAAGAAATGCGAACAAATTAGTTCTACTTTTACTCCTGCTGTTGAGTTGTCAATTAGGAAAAAATAGGTCTCAACAAAATATCAAAATTTTAAACAAAGAGACGAATTTAAAAGAATAATAGATATCCTTAAAAAGTGCTCCAACTATATTTTTGAACAACTTTTCTCAAAGAAAGATGCAATTACTACTAAAACAAATGAATGTTTAAATTATACAGAACAATTTTCCGAAAAGATAGTGGAATTTCCGACTAAAAAAGGTTTCGGTTAATTTTTTAATATTAAAATGTAAATTTTAATTTAAAAAATCAAATGATCTCTTTCGAGATATTGAAAAACGTGATTGCGCGCATTTTCTATTTGCCTTGCTCTAAAAAGTAGATGTGTCACGGAAACCTCGAAATCATTGTTTTCGCTTTTTTGGTACACACACAAACACAGAGACACACACTATTAAGAATTGGGTTTTATTTGAAGGGTAGTGATAAGGAAAGTCATATTTCTGTGCATAATAGGAATAACATCTATGATGAAGAAAATGGTCTGGAAGAAGTGAAATATTTAAATTTTTTATTTAAAAAATAAATTCTCTATGAAACAACAAACCAATTTTAACTGTCATAGATGATATTTTTGCTGTTAAGATTTTTGACCAGGTAACCTAATAGTTGAAGTTTCAAATATAAAGGTTATTTTTCTAGTAAAAAAAGAAAAAAATTTCAAGAAATTGATGAATTTTAAACCAAAGAGATTAACTTTTTCCAAAAAACAATAATTTTTAACATAATACAGGTATTTATAAACGAATTTTTAAGGTTTTGATTGAATTTTTAACCTAATAGTTAAATTTCGAACGAGAATGTACAACAGTACTGTATTTAATTTTAAAAATAACTAAATGATCTTAAAATAAAATTAATTGCTTAAAAAATGTTTTATTTAAAAAAATTTCGAACTATTTAGAGCCATAGGAGAAACCATCCAGATGGCAGAAGAAATTTTCTTTTAAAATTGGAAACAGTCGAGTTGTAGATAATATTTTCCCGGCAAAGAGAAGCCGTCATTTATCGAAATACCATAATTTTTCGAAAATTGGTAAGAAGCGACGGTCAGAAAAAATTAAATTGCGAAAACCATTGTTAAAATTAATTTTTTCAAATTGGAATAACATCAATTACAATATTTTGATTCTTAAAAGCACACAGAAAATATTTTTTTTCAGATATATGACTTTTGTCACGACACTACCTTAGAAAAAAAAATTTCGGAAAAAAATTCAACACAAAGAAATTAATTTTCAATCAAAAAGATTAATTTTAGAGCGAAAAAGAATGTTTTTTACGATACACCATTAAGAATCTAGATCTGTCTAGCCATGCCATTGGCGTGAAGATTAACAAATTTTCCTTAAAATTATATGTTATAATTATTTTATATTATGCTATAATTAATTATATTTATTATTATATTCACCTATAAAATTGAGGAATACGGCCAAAAAAAAGACCAAGGTATAAACCGCATTCATCTTTTTGTATTTAAGGAGACACTGCTCAATGCAATAAGGACCAATTCGGTTCACAATGTAACTAATAAAAATCTTTCTGTTTCGTCAGATTGGAAACTGTGTACTTTCGTCGTTCCCTTTTTGTTTTCGAGCTTCAAGATTGTCCTCGAAAAGTATTAACATTCAATAAGAGTCAACAATTTTTCAATATGTCGCGTTTCACGTAAACTGCTTTTTAGAGGGCAATTATGTTTAGTTTGTACTATGACTGATGAATCATCACCGTTCGTGAGCTGGCTCAACCAGCCAATGATATTTATTTCCTTTTTAGTTCACCAAAAAATATGCTTGTAATAAGTCACTTTTCTCTGTAAAATAGGCCAGTCAAAATTTTAACAAGAAAGTTGGTCTTCAACCAAAAAGTTCAATTTTCAAATAAACGAAATAAAATCTCAACGATAAGGCAGGTTGGCCCTTTTAACCAAAGAAAAAAATTCGCGGCCATTTCTTAGTTTTTTGCCGTTTCGCAAACATTTGTCGTGATCAATGAAATTTGAAAAATCGAAAACTGAATCTAAACATTCCTTCAGCAATTTTTTATTCAAATGCTCAATCATTTTAGCGTATAAAATGGAAGCATCTAACACTTTTCAATTGAACAATTTTAAATCAAATGCAATTAAGCTGTCCAAATTACAAATCTGAAACTTTGATAAATTGTACAGTATGTAGATTCAGATTCAGTTCCAATTCAGTTCCAATTTTAATGCTTTTGCAAAAATTCACTGTTCAGATCCAAAAGTGCAATTATTTTTTAAAATTCTCCACATGAAGTAATTGTAAGAATTAGAATTTGGTTTACAAATTTCCCTGTTCAAATTCATAATGTAAATTTTTGGAAAATATGTCGTTTCAACGCAGAACAATAATTTTGTTGGAAAAATTCTATTTTCCATTGAGAATTTTTATTCTCCTGAATCATTTCCAGTTTCAACTCAGGAATAATTAAAAAATTGAAAATTCCTTGTTTAAGTCTACAATTTCAATACTTTTCCAAATTTTTCCGTTTCTACTAAAAATTTTTATCTTTTGTAAAATTCGCCATTCCATTTCATAATTTTAATTTTTTTCGAAAACACCCCGGTTCAACTGAGAATGAGAAGTAATTCTACTAACAAATTCCCTGTTCCAGCTCGGAATTTATTTAAATTTCAACATTCCATGTGCCAAGTCAAAATTATTATTATTCTGGATGAATGCCAGCTCTAATTATAAATTTGTAAAATATTAAAAGTTCCCTATTCAAATTAAAAGTTAAATTTATTTTAAATAGCTGAAAAATCGTTAAAGTGTTTTTTGGAAATTTAATTTCAAGATTTTGAAACATCGGCGTATTGTTTTAAAATTCTTGAAATTTAATAATATTATTAAAAGTTTTTTACAACTTGAAAATATCTGTTAAAATTATTCGAATTTCAAATAATTTTTCAAGATAAAAAATCTGTTTAATTTTTCCTAGAAATATTAAAAAATACTGTTATTTTCTTGAAGAATGATAAAATTCTTAAAAAGATTCGAATTTTTTTACTCGAAATATGCCAAAATCTACATTTTGTTTTGAATTGGGCCATGGGCTATTTGCACCGAAATTTTGGTACGAATAGCCAAAATTTTTTCGGTACACCTAGACACTTCGATTAATTTATTTGAAATAATTTGAAATCTCAAACTATTTTTTAATTTTTTAAAAATTTTTTACATAAATATCTCAATAGTTCAAGAGTTATTTATAACATCAAAATTGAACAATTTTACATAAAAATTAAAGTTTGTTAAATAGAACAACAAAAATTGTAACATTCAAAGTTTAGATTTTTTTAGTTTCAAATATTTAATTTATAATTACTGATTTTATTTGATTTTACTTGATATATTAAGTAATTGTTACTGAACTGGTAATTTAAAAGTTATTCTTTTTGGTTACAAATTCTTCTTTTTGGATTGAAAACTCAATTTATTTCATGGTAAGCTATTTCTTGTTTAAAAATTAAAATGTTGATCGTGAAAAGTCAACTAAAATCTTTTTAAACAGAAATCTCAACTATTTTTCTTCAAAATTCATCTTTTTTATTAAACTTGTAAGCGTTTAGTGGAAAATCCTTTTTTCAAATTGATGACCTCTGTGTGCCTCGTTACGAATTTTTTGTCAGAATAGAAAAATTTAAAAAGACAAATCCAATATGGCCGATCCAAAATGGCGCCGTAAATGTCAAATAAATAATTTTTTATTAAAAATCATCTCGGGCGTCCATAAAAAAGTTACCTTAAAGGTTTTTTAGTTTGTCAATTTCAAATTTGATACCAAAATTGACAAATTCAATATTACAAGTCCGATATGGCGGATTCAATATGGCAACCAAATATTAAATGTTTGGTTTCTGATTAAAAGTCGATAAAAATGTTATCTCGGAGGTTTTTGATCCAATTCATTAAATTACTTCTACGAATAAAACCAATAAAGAATGATTCCTGAGAAGACGGTCTCAACCCTGTGAATGCAGACAGCTTTTCTTATAAATTAAACATTTCAAAAAAATGTGAAATGTTACAAAAGAGTACAAAGTATTGTTCTAGATATTTTGCAGACCGCAGATTTTTTCACCTGGTGAAATATAGTTTTTCAAAAACAAAACTCACGATATAGTGTAACACTATTCTTTCCCTCGTAAGCTTAACAAAAAAAAACGTTAGCTTGAAAGTTCTTTGTGATGCCTGGATTTAAGACCAAGAAGATTTCTACTACTCAAAATTGAGTTTTTTCTTAATTTATAATAAAAGTTTGTCTCAGGTTTTCCACTCCTGGTATAATACCTGAATTTTGGATTAACCGATTTTTAATTTATCCTTGCCAGGAAATCAGTACCGAGTAAACACATCAGTACCAATCCTGGGAGGACGATAAATCTGAAACGTAATACTCTATCATTAATCACCAAAAGAAAAGAAACTTTATACGTAACCTGTGGTTCCCAGTTTGCTTTGAATTCTAATTCTGTTTTCTCAATTCTGAGCCCTTTGATTTGGAAATAATTCTTGATCAAAAATTCTCTCGAAATACAATTGTCCCTAAATCCAGTGTCCAAGCGAGCATCTAAGAACTTACTAATCATGTTGTATATTTTTCTGTATAAAATTTCTCAATTTTATTTTCCCTTTGAAAAGTAATGGGAACGTGGAATCCCAGAAGCGAGAGTTAAATTGCTACTTCACTCTATTATTTTAAATTGTCAATCGACCTAGACGCATTAATTCATGTGTTCAAACTCAACCTAAGTTCGCACCTTATTGCCCCTTTGTTGAGAAACTGAGGAACTTCTCAAGAAAATTTTAGAAGTGATACTTCATTCTCTCCAGAGTTTCGTGCAATATCTGCTAAAAGAAATCGCTTGCGCTTTCCTCGCCAATTTTATATAAATGTAAATTAAGTTTGAGGTTAACTTCTAGTTACCCATTATTAATTTCCGCGATGAAAAAATAAGCTACCTTTTATTGATCTTAACTTAGCAACAGAAATCCACACTACTATTTTGGGAATTTGATGAATTCCTTAAGCTTGTAGCTCTGTCTAGCAAAGTTAGCAAAAGAAGATTCAACCGGTGGCTATATTCAACTTTTTGTTTAATATTTTATAAATTGCAAAGACTCATCATATTAGTTCCCGCACCATGACGTGTCGCTTATGCAAGGTTTAGTCGGAAAAGTGATCTCTATTGGTTCCGGATTGAATCCTCTTCAAAAAGGCAGTCACTTTTCCCTTACTCCCAATTGGATTAACCAATTCTAAAGCTGGCTTACTGGTATTCTTGAGTTCCAAAGAGAATGGGTAGCACATAATAGGCGAGGCACTCTCCAGTACTACTCTAGGTCGCCAATCCTGACGTTCTGATACGATCAAGCTAATTAATAAATAATAACTGTAGTCATGTGACACTCGTGTGGACAAATTTCATGTCAGTTTACTGTTAGGTCTGGCTCAGGTCAGGCATTATCTAGATACTACTTGTCCCTTTCCTCCAGTTCCTTAATTCCTTTCTCACTTCCTTCTTCTTCTGTTTACAATTCTCATTTCAACTACATCTATCTCCTCCTTCACTAACTTTTTGTTTTCTTGAGGACTCTAGTTTTTTAATACCTGTAATAATTATTTCCATCTGCTCGTTTAGATTTCCTTGCCCCATTCTGCTAATTCCTGACCTTCATGTTGCTGAAGTTGGTCAATTGTAGTGGGATTTGAGTTGAGTTAAAGGGCAGAGTATGAAAGAAGAATTTTTGTGCGAAAGATTAAGTGATGAAAATAATAGAAGTGAAAAAGTGAGCGATATTTTAGCCAAACGAGACATGGTACGACAAAATATTAAAAAGTAATATTTTTAACTTCGAAAACATGATCAAATTTTATTCATTTTTCTAAAAGTCGCCTATAGAGTTTCTTTTTATTGTGGAAAATTATAGTAACAGAGAAAAAATTCTTTTTCCCAAAAAACTATGAGCGATATAAAAAATAATCATCCCGAAAATCTCTGACAATTTAGTTCAGATTATCTTTCCATAGAACGCATATATGAGAAAAATGACAAAAAGGGAATTTCTTTAAATACCTGATAAACGGATGTTTGTGTACATTTTTGAAGGGTAATTAAAATTAAAGAAAAAGAAACAATTAAATTTGCAATTTATTGTCAGTCTCTGATTCAGCAGTTCGGGGCCGAATTTCATAAATTAAGAACACACAGTTTCACGCAAAAATGGAAGAGGTCAATTTCCAGATGCAAAAATTTATTTTCCACAATAAAAAGACGAATTTATAACAAAATGGTTAAATGTGCACCCAACCAGGTGCATTTTAAAATAAAAAAATGAATCTTCTACCAAACAAGAATTTCCATCAATAGAGTTTAATTTTCTCCCAAGAACGATTTTATTAGCCAAGGGAGACTAAGCATTACAGCCAAATTGCACAATTTTTAAACCAAAAAGGAGAATTAAAAACGGAGAATAGAAGGAGATTTTATTTTCAACCAAAATCAGTCAATTTCTACCAAAATTATTGAAGAGTGAAAAGTACAAACTTTTAATAGATAACATAAAATTTCAACTAAATGGTTCAATATATAGATCAATTCTCAACAAAAAAGATTATTATCCTACCAGAAAAGACTAGATCTAGTCGTTCATCACTTGAACGTGACATAAAAACTGACACACTAGAAATCCTGCTCATAAAAATCCATGAAACTATGATCATGAGAATCGGATCATTCTAATCCACAATTTTTGGATGAAATACAATATCGGTATTCCTGATAAAAGCGTTGCAAATTTTTCAAATTCTTCGTCGATCTGAACGAATTTTCCTTTTCTTATATGTAAAATCCAAACCCTTAATTGTGTAATATTTATCTACATTAACACTACATGGAACGTCATTGTCTTCGTCATCAATCAAGGCTTCAACCTCGTTGGTTCTAACATTTACTTTCGATCGTATTCCTTCTGGAAAATAAGGATGTTTTTGAAATAGTGCACGAAAAAGTGTCTGACTACCTACTGGTTTCTCCACTAATGCAAGACCATCACCGTTTTCTTGTATTAACATAATTTGTGATCCAGTTGGCTTTCTGTCGATCTTAAATCGACGAGTTTTCAAAAACACTTCTTTTTTGGGAAGAAAATTGCATACTACAAGTTCAAGTACCCGGGTTTCATTTCTTTTGGGATAAATTCGATATAAATATAATTCTTCAACTTTAATTCTAAATACTGTAGAATAGGGTGGCGGGACCAGAGATGGTGCGGGCCTTACATGATGAGACGACTCGGCCGAAACAGAAGCCTCGGCAGGAGCCGAATGCATGAAAGGATTAGGTGTCGTCGCAGAAGCAGAAGACTCGACAGGAGCAGATTGCATGAAAGGATAAGGTGTCGTGCCTTGAGAATGCTGCCCGTCTGAAGCATGATAGGAAGTGAAACCATTAAAATCGGCACCATGACGAAGTTTTTTGAATTGTGAACTCGAACCTGGAACGAGAAATAGAAGATTACATTTTTTAATGCACAAACTCGAACCGTAAACTGGTTCTGAACGGCGCACTGTGGTCGGTTTTGTTAAATTTGGTCTCAAAATCCACAAACCTTTAAAAGAAAGGAGCTAGTGGGTCATTTTTT
>JAWWLR010217869.1:0-12994 GCA_035041075.1 Acraspis erinacei | reverse complement strand
ACCAAATATTTAAATTCTACAACAAAAACATGAATTTTCAATCAAAACAATACATTTTTAACAAAATGGATTAATTTTTTTCCAATTAAAAATTAATTTAAAATATACAAAAAAAAAACAATTTTTAACAAAATAGATGCATTTTCAACGAAATTGTTAAATTTGAAACCAAAAAAATAATTTTTCAACAACACATTTTCAATGAAAAATAGAAAAGTTCAATTTTCAGTTAGAAAAATAACTTTTCAGCCAAAAAAAAAAAATAAAGATTTTTTGACAAAAAAAAATAAAATTTTAACCAAAAATAGATCAATTAAATTGTCAAAACAACAATTAATTTTCAGACAAATAAAATACATTTTCAACGAAATAGTTGAATTTTCAAACAACATAATTAAAATTCTTTTAAAAAAAGATCAATTTTTACGATTAAATTAATGAACCTTTAACAACAACAAACATTATTTAAAATAAATAGTGGAATTTTCAACCCAAAATATTAATTATCACCCAAAAAATCTAAATTTTCAACTAAAAAACACCAATTTTCAACAAAATTGTTAAATTTTAAACAAAACAAAAATAACTTTTAACCACAAGAGATGAATTTTCAACAAAACACATTTTCAATCAAAAATAGAAAAGTTCAATTTTCAGTTTTGAAAAATATTTTTTCAACAAAAAAAGCAAAGAATTTTTAACAAAAGAAATAAAATTTTAACCAAAAATAGATCAATTAAATTTTCAATAAAACAATTCATTTTCAGACAAATAAAATACATTTTCAACGAAATAGTTGAATTTTCAACCAACAAAATTAAATTTCTATCAGAAAATATAATTTTTTCACTGAAATAATTAACCTTTAACAAATAAAAAAATATTTAAAAACAAATAGTGGAATTTTCAACGCAAAATATTAATTTTATAGCAAAAAATTCAAATTTTCAACAAAATGATTTATTTTTTACGAAAAAATTTAAAATTTAAAATAAAAAAGATCAATTTTTTACAATAAATGGAATATTTTAATTTTCAGTTCAAGAAATAATTTTTAACTCAAATGATGAATCTGCAATCAAAAAAATACATTTTTAACTGAATAGATGAATTTTCAATCCAAAAGATTAATTTTCTACCAAAAAAGATAAAATTTCAACCAAAAATAGAATAGTTAAACTTTCAGTTAGAAAAATAATTTTTCAACAGAAAAACACGAATTTTCAATATAATTGTTAAATTTTACAGAAAATGAATAAACTTTTAATAAAAACGATGAAGTTCTAGGTACATGAGATTACTTTTCTGCCAACAAAAACGAATCTTTAAAAAAAATAGATGAATTTTTAACCCAAAACTGATAAATTTTCTACTTAAAATACAAAAGTTGAATTTTCAATGAAAAAATGAATATTCAAACAACAAAAAAATCATTTATCAACGAAATATTTAAATTCTACACCAAAAAGACGAATTTTCAATCAAAACAATACATTTTTAACTAAATGGATTAATTCTTTTCCAATTAAAAATTAATTTAAAATAGATCAATTAAATTTTCAATAAAACAATTAATTTTCAGACAAATAAAATACATTTTCGACGAAATAGTTGAATTTTCAAACAACATAATTAAAATTATTTTTAAAAAATAGGTCAATTTTTACAATTAAATTAATGAAACTTTAACAAAACAAAAAATTATTTAAAATAAATAGTGTAATTTTCAACCCAAAATATTAATTTTCAACAAAATAAATAAATTTTCAACTAAAAAACACCAATTTTCAACAAAATGGTTAAATTTAAAAAAAAAATAACTTTTAACCACAAGAGATGAATTTTCAACAAAACACAGTTTCAATAAAAAATCGAAAATTTCAATTTTCAGTTAGAAAAATAACTTTTCAACGAAAAAAAAATAATTAAAAAAAAAGAAATACAATTTTAACCAAAAATAGATCAATTAAATTTTCAAAAAAACAATTAATTTTCAGACAAAAAAAATACATTTTCAACGAAATAGTTGAATTTTCAACCAACAAAATTGAATTTATATCAGAAAATATAATTTTTTCACTAAAATAATTAACCTTTAACCAATAAAAAAATATTTAAAAACAAATAGTGAAATTTTCAACCCAAATTTCAAGAAAATGATTTATTTTTTACAAAAAAATACCAAATTTCAAATAAAAAAGATCCATTTTTTACAATGAATGGAATATTTCAATTTTCAGTTCATGAAATAATTTTTAACTCAAAATATAATAGTTAAACTTTCAGTTAGAAAAATAAATTTCGAACAGAGAAACACGAATTTTCCAGCAAATATTTAAATTTTCAAGAAAATAAATAAATTTGTAATCAAAACGATGAAGTTTCAAGTACATGAGATTACTTTTCTACCAAAAAATACAAATCTTTAAAAAAATAGATGAATTTCCACTGAAAACAGATAGCTTTCAACTTAAAATACAAAAGTTGAATTTTCAACAAAAAAATTAATTTTCAAACAACAAAAAAATCATTTATCAACAAAGTAGTTAAATTTTCCACCAAACTTATGAATTTTAAACTAAAACAATAAATTTTTAACTAAATGGATTAATTTTCAATTCAAAAGATTAATTTTCTAACAAAAAAGAACAAATTTAAAGTAAAAAATACAAATTTTCAACTACAAAAGATAAAATTGTAACACAAAATAGAATAGTTAAATTGTCAGAAAAAGAAATTTTCAACAGTAAAACAATTGAATTTTTCAACCATTAGTAAAATTTTCAGTTAAAAATTAATTTTAAATAAACAACAACAAATTTTTAACTAAGTAGTTTAATTTTTCACCAAAAAGATTAATTTTCAAATAAAATTATGAATCCTCAAAAAAGAAAAAAGAATCATTTTCAACCAGGAAGATATATCTTTTGTGTTGAAAATTCATCTGTTTGGGTAAAACCTAATTTCCTTTTGCTAGAAAATTGATCATTTAAGTTAAAAATTCACTTCTTTAAATGAAAACGGAATTTTTCCATTTTTGTAAAAATAAAATTTTTAAAAATAAATTTTCAAATAAATAAAATAATTTTTTAACCAAATTTTTCAATTAAAGAAAACAATGAATCAATAACCAAAAAAATTTATTTTCTAAAAAAAGGATATATTTTTTAGAAAAAAATGTAATTTCAGTTTTCAGTTAAAAAACTTAATTTTCAATTTTAAAAAATGCCAACCAAAGAAATGATATTTCAACCACATATTTGAATTCTTAAAGGAATTTTCAACCTAATAGTAAAATTTCTGTTAAATTTTCATTAAGAAAAATAAATTTTAACCCAAGAACACGAATTTTAAATAAAATAATTAAATTTACAAACAAATAAATTAATTTTCAACAAAAAAAAATGAAGTTTCAAGTAACGAAATTAGTTTTCTACAAAAAAAAACGAATTGTGAACAAAATAGTTAAATTTTTACTTAAAACAGATAAATTTTCAAATAAAAAAAATACGTTTTCGATAAAAAATGTAATTGTTACATTTTCGTTTAAAAAAATAATTTGTAATCAAAAACAATTTTCAACCAAAGAAATGAATTTTCAAGGAAAAAAACGCAAGATTTTCAATAAAATAGTTAAATTTCGAATAAAATAGTTAAGTTTTTAACCGAAAAATTAATTTTCAACCAACTAGAACAAATTTCGATCAAAAAAGATTCATTTTCGATACGAAAAAAATGGAATAGGAAATATATTTCTAACAAAACAGTCAAGTTTTCAGCTAAAAAATATCAATTTTGAACCAAAATAGAGAAATTAAATTTTCCGTTCAAAAAAAAAAAGTTTTCAATCAAGAAACAGTATAAATAATGTTATTTTCAACCAAAAATAGTTGAAAGATTTTTAAGTCAATATAGGAAAAGAATATCATCCAAAATATTGAATTTTTAGCCAAAAAGACGAATATTCTGTAAAACGGTTTAGTTTTATATAAAAAAATATGAATTCTTCACAAAAAAGTTGAATTTTCAACCCAAATAAATTTTCATATTAGAAAATTCGGAGAAAAAATTAAATAGAAACATTTTAATAAACATTTTCAATAAAAAATTAAATTTTAACTAAAAAACAAATTATTATAAAAGAGTTACATTTTCAACCCCAGAAAAAGTTCAATTTTCAGTTAGAAAAAATAATTTTAAAAAAACAACGAATTTTTAACAAACAAAAAAATGTTAACCAAAAATAGATCAATTAAATTTTCAATAAAACAATTAATTTACAGACAAAGAAACATTTTAAACTAAACAGTTGAATTTTCAACCAACAAAATTAAATTTCTATCAGAAAAAAACAAATTTTTCACTAAAATAATGAACCTTTAACAAATAAAAAAAATCTAAATCCTTCTAAACCTTCTAATCTCTGAAAATTATTTAAATCTTATCTGTGAAATTTAAAAAATTGCCCTAAAATCTTTCAGATTCTTCTTTGACCATTTTTTTAAATCTTTTTAAATAATCTCTGAAAATTAATTCTTCAAAATAAAATATAATTTTTCCTAGGAACCTCAAAAGAATGTGTTTCATTTTCGTCAAACTTTATAAAATTCTTTAAGAATCTTTCTGAAAATTGTGTTTTACGCTACGCCTCATTATTATTAATATTTTTTTTTAATTGCCAGTTTGGAAGAAAAGGGCCGTTCCAAAATACATAATCTTTTAAAATACTTCATAATAGCCTAAAGAGCTCTAAAATAGAAGAAATAGGGTGATCTTGACGAAAATATTGGAACAGGGAAAAAATTCTTTTAAATGATTCAATATATTTGAATAAAAATTAATTTTCTACCAAAGGAGACGAAATTTTAACGGAAAAGTTAAATTTTAAGCTAAAAAGTCTAAAGTTTTGCCTAAAAAAGTTAACTTTTAAACCTAAAAATATGAAATTTTAACCAAGAAAGATGATTTTTCAACGAAATGGTCAAATTTTCAACAAAAAAAACCATAAACAGCTGTCAAAGAGGAGCGTTTCTTTAAAAAAAAAATAATTTCAATTCAAAAGAAGAATTTTCAATTGAATTAAAAAAATTTATCAACCAAATAGATAAAGTTTCAAGTCAGCTAGAAGAAATTTTCAAAAGACAGTTCAATTTTCAATCCAAAACGACGAATATTCAACAAAATCGTTAAATTTTCAACAAAAAATAGTTTTTTTAACAAATATGTTCAACTTTGAACCAAGTCGTTGAATTTTCAATAAAAAAATTAATTCTAAACGAAAAGTATAATATTTTATATTTTAACGAAAAAATATTTTTATTTTAAATCAAAAACAGTTGAATTCAATTAAAAAAGATGAAAGGTGTACCAAAAGAGATAAATTTTCAAGAAAAGAAATAAATTTCTAACCAGGAAGGATTTTTCATTTGAGAAAAAAAATATTTTGAACCGAATTGTTGAATTTTTAAACCAAAATGGTGAATTTTCTGCAATAAATTTGATTTTTCGCCCGAAAATATGAATTTTTAACCCAGAAAGATGAATTCTCAACAAAACATTTGAATTTTTCAACCATTAAGATGAATTTTCTAGAAAAAATTGAATTTGAAGCACAAAAATATGAATTTTTAAGAACTTTCTACGAAAACAATAGAATAACCAACAACAAAAAATAATTTTTCAACCAAATATAGTTGAATTTTAAATAAAAAGCGCTAAATTTTCAACCAAAAAAGATATATATTCTTTTTTTGAGCTTTTAATGAAAAAAAATGTCTACTAGGATACGAATTTGCAAAGAAACAGTTAAATTTGTCAACCAAAGAGACCAATTTTCTACAAAACAGTTGAATTTTCTGCCAAAAAATATGAATTTTTTACGAAAAAGTTAATTTTCAAACAAATAATTTTATTTTAAACTAAAAACGATGCATTTTTAACCAAAAAATGAATCTTAATAAAAAAAATGATTTTCTTACAATGTAATTGTTGAAATTTAAACTAAAAACGATCAATTTTCAACCAAAAATGAAACTGTTAAATTTTCGAATTTAATAAATTAATTCTGAATTATGAATTTTCAATTTTCTTTGAAAAAATGAGAATAAATAAATAAGAAACTTAAAGAAAAATACGTTTTCCAAGCCAAATAGTTGAATTTTCAAAGAAAAAGATGTTTTAGCCAAAAAAATTAGTTTTTCAATAAAAAAAGACGAATTTTGATCAAATACATGCATTTTCAACAAAATAGTTGCATTTTTAAATTAAAAAAAAAAATAAATTTTAAACCAACAGTGAAATAGTTACATTTCTAGTAAAAGAGAATCATTAAAAAATGAATTTTCAACAAAGAATTAAATTTTCAACCAAGGAAATAAATTGTAAACTGAAATGATGAAAGTTGAAGAAAAAATTAATTTTCTAAATAGATGAGATTTTAAACCAAAAAATTATTTTTAACCAAGAAAATTAATTTTTTACGAAGAAAAAATGTAAATTTTCAACCGAAGAAATTAACATTAAACTGGTATAATGAAAATGAGAAAATGAATTTTCCAAACCAAGTAGTTGAATTTTTCAAACAAAAAGATGATGTTTTAAACAAAAAAATTAATTTCCACGGAAAAAGACGAATTTTCAACAAAACTAACGCATTTTTAACCGAAACGTGGAATTTTTAAATAAAAAAAAGAGACATTTTTAACCAAAAGCGAATAGATAAATTTCCAGTACAAAAATAATTTTAAAAAAGAATGAATTTCCAACAAAATAGATAGATTTTCAACTAAAGAAATAAATTTTAAACTGAAATTATGGAAGTTAAAAAAATATATATAATTTTCCAAAACAAGTAGTTGAATTTTTAAACAGAAAGATGATTTTTAACTGAAAAAATGAATTTCTACGAAAAAAGAAAAGCATTTTCAACCGTATAGTTCAATTTCTAACTAAAAAAGAGAAATTTTTCAACAAAAGTCAAATAGTTAAATTTAAAAAAATAAAATAAAAGAATTTTCAACCAAATATTTAATATTCAACTAAAAAAATAAATTTTCAAACACATATAAAAAATATTTCTAAACAAGAACATTAATTTTCTACGAAAAAAGGCAATTTTTCAACTCAATACATCCACTTTCAACCGAATATTTAAATATTTTTAACAAAATAGTTAGATCTTCAGCCCAAGAAATGAATATTAAACAGAAGCGAAGAAAATTAAAAGAAAAGAATTTTCCAAACCAAAGAGCGGAATTTTCAAACAAAAAGATGATTTTGAACCGAAAAAATTAAATCTCTACAAAAAAAGACGAATTAAAAAAAAATGCATTTTCAACCGACTAGTTTAATTTTCAACTATAAAGGAAAATGTTTTCAATCAATAGTGGAATAGTTACATTTCCAATAAAAGAAAATGATTTTAAAAAATTAATTTTCAACCAAATAATTGAGAGTTCAAAAAAAATATATTTTTAACAGAGAAAATTAATTTTCTACGATACAAAGTCGAATTTTTAACAAAATACTTTAATTTTCATCAAAAAAAATTATTATTAAACTACATTTTTAAACTAAGCGATGATGTTTTTAAACAAGAAAATTAATTTCTACGGAAAAAGACAAATTTTTAAAACAATACATGCATTTTTAACCTAAACATGGAATTTTTTTACTAAAAAAGATAAATTTTAAACCAAGAGCGAACAGTTAAATTTCCAGTAAAAAAATAATTTAAAAAAACAACTGAATTTTCAACAAAATAGATAGATTTTCAACTAAACAAATTAATTTTAAACTGAAATTATAAAATTTGAGAATAAAAATTAACTTTCAAAGCAAGTAGTTGAATTTTAAAACGGAAAGATGAATTTTTAACAAACAAAAAAATAATTTTCTACGAAAAAGAAAAGCATTTTCAACCGGATATTTTAATTTTAAACTAAAAAAAAAGAAAATTTGAAACAAAAGTCGAATTGTTACGTTTCCAGTAAAAAATAAGAAAAGGGAATTTTTAATAAAATAGTTAAATTTTCAGAATTTTAAACTGAAACGATGAAAGTTTGAAGAAAAATCAATTTTCCAAACGAAATAATTGAGATTTCAAGAAAAAAAATATTTTTAACCAAGAAAATTAAGTTTCTACGAAAAAACGCAATTTTTTTACTAAAGACATTCATTTTCAACCGAATTGTTTAATTTTTAACTAAAAAAGAAAAATTTTCAACAAAATAATTAAATATTTAACTAAAGAAATAAATTCTAAACTGAAACGATGAAAGTTTAAAAAAAACTAATTTTCCAAACCAAATAGCTGAGATTTCAAGCAAACAAAAATATTTTGAATGCAGAAAATTAATTTTCTGCGAAAAAACTTTGAATTTGTAACAAATAGTTAAATTTTCAACCAACAGAATTAGTGTTAAACTAAAATAAAGAAAATTAAATTAAGAAAATGAATGTTCCAAATTAAGCAGTCGATTTTTCAAACAAAAAGATCATTTTTAACCAAGAAAATTAATTTCTACGAAAAAAGACGAATTTTCATCACAGCACGTGCATTTTTAACTGAAACGTTGAATTTTTAACTAAAAAATATACATTTTCAACCAAAAGCAACTAGTTAAATTTCCAATAAAAAGTAATTTAAAAAAAATTAATTTTCCACTAAAGAAATGAATTTTAAACTAAAACGCTCAAAGTTTTCAAAAAACAAAATTTTTTGAACCAAATAGTTGAGTTTATAAACAAAACGATGATTTTTAACAAAGAAAATTAATTTTCTGCGAAAAGACAATTTTTCAACTAAATACTTGCATATTAAACTGGAGCGAAGAAAATTAAAAGAAAAGAATTTTCCCAACGAAATAGTGAAATTCTGAAACAAGAAGATGATTTATAGCCGAAAAAATTAATTCTCTACGAAAAAAAATGAATTTTCAACACAAAAAAACGATGAAAGTTTAAAAAAAAACAATTTTTCAAACCAAATAGCTGAGATTTCAAGCAAACAAAAATATTTTTAACCAAGAAAATTAAGTTTCTACGAAAAAGAGCAATTTTTCAACTCAATACATTCATTTTAACCGAATAATTTAATTTTTAACTAAAAAAAAATTTGTTAACCAATAGTGAAATAGCTCAATTTTCTAGCAAAAGAAATAATTAAAAAATCAATTTTCAACAAAATAATTAAATATTTAAATAAAGAAATAAATTCTAAACTGAAGCGATTAAAGTTTAAAAAAATCTCCAAACCAAATAATTGAGATTTAAAAAAAAATTATTTTTAATCAAGAAAATTAATTTTCTACGAAAAAACTTTGAATTTTTAACAAAATAGTTCAATTTTCAACTGAAAAAATTAATATTAAACTGGAATAAAGAAAATAAAAATGAGAAAATGAATTTTCCAAATCCAGCAGTTTATTTTTCAAACAGAAAGATGATTTTTTAACCAAGAAAATTAATTTCTACGAAAAAGAAAAGCATTTTCAACCGAATAGTTGAATTTTTAACTAAAAAAAAGAAATATTTGCAAAAGTTGAATAATTAAATTCCCAGCAAAAAAAAGCCGAAAAAAAAGAATTTTTCACAAAATAGTTAGATTTTCAACCAAAGAAATGAACATTAAACTGGAGCGAACAGAATTTTTCCAACCGAATAGTGAAATTTTTCAACAAAAAGATGATTTTTAACCAAAAAAAATTAATTCTCTACGAAAAAAGAAGAATTTAAAAAAACGATGAAATTTTGAAAAAAAATCAATTTTTCAAACCAAATAGTTGAGATTTTAAGCAAAAAAAAAATATTTTTAACCAAAAAAATTAAATTTCTACGAAAAAAGGCAATTTTTCTGAAAAACTGAAATGATGAAAGTTAAAAAAAAATAATTTTCCAAACCAAATAGTTGAGATGTCAAAAAAAATTATTATTAACCAAAAAAATTAATTTTCTACGAAAAAGAGTTGAATTTTTAACCGAAAAAATTAATATTAAAGTGGAATAAAAAAATGAAAATGAGAAAATGAATTTCTATGGAAAAGAAAAGTATTTTCAATCGAATAGTTGAATTTTTAAATAAAAAAGAGAAATTTTCAAACAAAAGTCATATAGTTAAATTAATAAAAAAAGAAGAATTTTTAACAAAATAGTTAGATTTTCAACCAAAGAAATGGATATTAAACTAGTGCGAAAAGAATTTTCCCAACCGAATAGTGAAATTTTCAAAGAAAAAGATGATTTTTAACTGAAAAAATTAATTCTCTACAAAAAAGAAGAATTTAAAAAAAAAGCGATAAAAGTTTTTAAAAAAATTAATTTTTCAAACCAAATAGTTGAGATTTCAAGCAAACAAAAAATATTTTTAAGCAAGAAAATTAATTTTCTACGAAAAAACTTTGAATCTTTAACAAAATAGTTTAATTTCCAACCGAAGATATTAATATTGAACTGGAATAAAGAAAATTAAAATAAAAAAATTAAGTTTCAACAAAATAATTCAATTTTCAACTAAAGAAATAAATTGTAAACTGAAATGATGAAACTTGAAGAAAAAATTAATTTTCTAAACCAAATAGTTGAGATTTCAAACCAAAAAAAAAATTTTGCTTAACCAAGAAAATTAATTTTTTACGCAAAAACATGTAAAATTTCAACCGAAGAAATTAATATTAAACTGGAATAAAGAAAATCAAAATGAAGAAATGAATTTTCCAAATCGAGCAGTTTATTTTTTAAACAAAAAGATGATTTTTTAACCAAAAAAATTATGTTCCATGGAAAAAGACGAATTTTCAACACAATATATACATTTTTAACTGAAAAAGATAAAATTTCAACTAAAAGCGAAAAGTTAAATTTCCATTAAAAAAAATGAATTTTCAACAACACAGTTCAATTTTCAACTGAAGCGATGAAAGTTCTAAGAAAAAATGAATTTTTCAAACCAAATAGTTTTCAAAAAAAAAAAAAAGAAATGCATTTTTAACCAAATAGTTTAATTTTTAACTAATAAATATACATTTTCAACCAAAAGCAAATAGATAAATTTCCAGTAAAAAAATAATAAAAAACTGAATTTCCAACAAAATAGATAAATTTTCAACTAAAGAAATAGATTTTAAACTGAAATTACAGAAGTTTAAAAAATAATAATTTTCCAAACCAAGTAGTTGAATTTTTAAACAGAAAGATGATTTTTTAACCAATCAACGGAATTTCCACGAAAAAGAAAAGCATTTTCCGCCGAATAGTTGAATTTTTAACTAAAAAATATAAATTTTCAAACAAAAGTCAAATAGTTAAATTTAAAAAAAAGAAGAATTTTTAGAAAAATATATCATTTTCAACTAAACGAATAAATTTTAAACTGAAACGTTCAAAGTTTGAAAAAATTAATTTTCAAATAAAAATATGATATTTAAACATGAAAATAATTTCTACGGAAAAAGATGAATTTTCAACTAAAAAGGAGAAATTTTCAACCAAAAGCGAATACTTAAATTTCCAGTAAAAAAAATAATTTAAAAAAAGACTGCATTTCGAAACAAATAGATAAATTTTCAACTAAAGAAATGAATTTCTACCAAAAAGAAAAGCATTTTCAACCGAATAGTTGCATTTTAAACTAAAAATAGAAATTTTTCATCTAAAAATATAAATTTTCAACCAATAGTGGAATAGTTACATTTCTAGAAAAAGGAAATAATTTTTAAGAAAATGAATTTTTAACTCAAGGAATCAATTTTCAACTGAAACGAAGAAAGTTTAAACAAAAATTAATTTTCCAACCCAAATAGTTGAGATTTCAAACAACAAAAATTATTTTTAACCAAGAAAATTAATTTTCTACGAAAAAAAATTGAAATTTTAACAAAATAGTTTTATTTTTAACCAAAGAAATTAGTTTTAAACTGAAATAAAGAAAATTACAATAAGAAAATGAATTTTCCAAATCCATCAGTTGATTTTTCAACCGAATAGTTGAATTTTTGAGTAAAAAAGAAAAATTTTCAACCAGTATTGAAATAGTTACATTTCTAGCAAAAGAAATCATTAAAAAAATGAATTTTCATCAAAATAATTGAATATTTAACTAAAGAAATCAATTTTAAACTGAAACGATGAAAGTTTAAAAAAATTAATTTTCCAAACCAAATAGTTGAATTTTAAGCAAAGAAAAATATTTTTAATAAAAAAATTAATTTTCTACCAAAAAAAGTTGAATTTTTAACAAAATAGTTAAATTTTCAACCGAAAAAATTAATACTAAACTGGAATAAAAAAAATGAGAAAATGAATTTTCCAAATTAAGCAATCGATTTTTCAAACAAAAAGATCATTTTGAACCAAGAAAATTAATTTCTACGGTAGATGAATTTTCATCACAACACGTGCATTTTTAACTGAAACGTTGAATTTTTAACTTAAAAATATAAATTTTCAACCAAAAGCGAATAGTTAAATTTCCAGTAAAAAAATATTTAAAAAAAATGAATTTTCAACAAGTAAAAAGATTAAAGTTTACAACAAAATTAATTTTTCAAACCAAATAGTTGAGATTTCAAACAAACAAAAAATATTTTTAACCAAGAAAATTAATTTGCTACGAAAAAAAAGCTTTTTCAACCAAATAGTTGAATTTTTAACTAAAAAAGAGAAATTTTCAAGCAAAAGTCGAATAGTGAAATTTCCAAAAAATAAAAGAATTTTTATCAAAATATATCATTTTCAACTAAAAGAATAAATTTTAAACTGAAACGTTGAAAGTTTTAAAAAATTAATTTTCAAATAAAAATATAATATTTAAAGATGAAAAGAATTTCTATGGAAAAAGAAGAATTTTCAACAAAATGTATGAATTTTTAACCGAAACGTTGAATTTTCAACTAAAAAGGAGAAATTTTCAACCAAAAGCGAATACTTAAATTTCCAGTAAAAAAGACTGCATTGCTAAACAAATAGATCAATTTTCAACTAAAGAAATGAATTTCTA
>JAWWLR010217858.1:0-12995 GCA_035041075.1 Acraspis erinacei | reverse complement strand
TAATTTTTAACATTAAATTATTCCAACTGTTTAATTTTGAAGAAATTAAAAATTATCTTGTGAAGCCGATTTTTGATGCTCGAACAACAGTTCAATTTTTAAGGCTAAGATCTGTAAATTGCTCAATTCTGAAAAAAGGGAAATTTATTGTGAAATCAATTTTTAATACACGAAAAATAGTTTAATTTTTAACGTTAAAATATGCAAATTCTTTAATTTTGATGAAATTCAAGATTGTCATGTAAAATCTATTATTTTTCCACTTTTAACGCCAAAATCTGTAATTGTTTAATTTTGAAGAAATTCGATTTGTCTGCAAAATCAATTTTTAATACTCGAACAACAGTTACATTTTTAACAGTAAAATTTGTAAATTGTTTAGTTCTCATGAAATTCCAAAATTTCTAGTAAAATCAATTATTATTGTTTAATTTTGAACGTTAAAATCTTTTAATTGTTCAATTCTGAAGACGTTTAAAATTGTCTTGTACAATCAATTTTTAATACTCGAATAACAGATCAATTTTTAATATTAAAATTTTTAAAAACTCTAAATCTTTAAAATCTATAAAAAGTTTAATTTTGAAGGGATTCAAAATTGTTTTATAAAATAAATTATTATTATTTAATTTTCAATGCTGAAATATTTAGATTGTTTTATTTTGAAGAAATTAAAAATTGTCTTGTAAAATCAATTATTATTATTTGATTTTTAAAGTTAAAATATGTAAATTGTTTAATTTGGAGAAAATTCAAAATGGTCTTGCAACATCAATTATTATTCAATTTTTAATACTCGAATAACAGTTCAATTTTTAATATTAAAATTTAAAAAATGTTTGAAATCTTTAGAATGTTTAAAAAGTTTAATTTTGAAGGGATTCAAAATTTTTTGTAAAATAAATTATTATTATTTAATTTTCAATGCTAAAATCATTAAATTGTGTTATTTTGAAGAAATTAAAAATTGTCTTGTAAAATTAATTATTATCATTTTATTTTTAACGTTAATATATGTAAATTGTTTAATTTGGAAGAAATTCAAAATGGTCTTGCAAAATCAATTATTATTCAATTTTTAATACTCATTGTAATACCCATTAATAAAATCAATGATTTTATCATTAAAAATTAACTAATAATAATTGATTTTACAAAAAAATTTGGAATCCCTTCAAAATGAAACTTTTTAAACATTCTAAAGATTTAAAATATTTTTAAAATTTTAATATTAAAAATTGAACTGTTATTCGAGTATTAAAAATTGATTGTACAAACATCCTCATAATTGAACAACTAAAAGATTTTAACGTTGAAAATTAAACAATAATAATTGATTTTACCACAAATTTTGGAATTTCATGAAAACTCGAACAACAGTTTAATTTTTAACATTAAAATCTGTCAATTGTTCAGTTTTCATGAAATTCCAAAATTTGTGGCAAAATCAATTATTATTGTTTAATTTTCAACGTTAAAATCTTTTAGTTGTTCACTTATGAAGATGTTTGTACAAGGGATTTTTAATACTAGAATAACAATTCAATTTTTAATATTAAAATTTTAAAAAATATTTGAAATCTTTAGAATACGAGGCCTTTTACGAGTAATGTCATCATGAAGCGTGCCATGATGCTATTCCTAGTATAGACGGCAACGAATCTTCTTGAAAATGACCGATGAGGTTTTTTGGACTATAAGTAGCAAAAGATAGGTTAGGCGTTCCATCTGGAGGCGGTGGACCTACCCTAGGATTCACTCATTGGCGTATAATTGTATAACGTTTTTGTATCCTGAAGTGCTGGAATTCGCTGGAATTCGAAAAGGAGAAGATTTTATATAATCTCATTTTGTCCTTAACAGTTATGCCTAATTTTATTGATAAATATCATTATGAACTATTTCTATAACTTTAACTACATTTTGTGAATGCTGTAAGAAAATATGTGTTTGAACGATTTATTCTACATTCCATCTTAATTGCTATCATCTGTCAAAAATTATTTGAATTTGTCCAAAATGAGTACGAATCTAAGCTAAATTTATTCCTGTAGAATCCAGAATGCATATCTTAAACAAGAAATGAAATTTAGACGGCGTCACTATTGACAGAACATTCGTTCCGTAAAAACGGTGCCAAATATAAACCTATCTGAAAAATAATAATTATAAAATACATATAGTTAAAAAATATTGTTTTATAGATTAGCTTTCGTAGTTTGAAGAATTATTTTGCATACAAAATGGTGCTGAGCAGAATAAAAAAAAACATTTATGTAATATTTTTAAATCTACGTAATATATTATAAATCATTTCAAAAACAAGAGACCTCGGAATAATTTTTGTAACATAATGCCCTTGTCTGAAAAATATTTTTCAAAGAATCATTTTTTATTTACCCTTTATACATATTATTGAAGTTCATTAGCCTCTCAAGATAAAATATTCGCACGGATCCATAATTTTAACTCATATTAAATTGATAAGTCCGTAGTAATTAAAATTTTTGTATATCACAATTTCTCGCAATAATACATGTACGAGGTTTATTTGCCAGGTTGCTTTTAAATTCTGCGTTACTCAGTTTTTCTTACATTTTGAACAAAATGAGGGCTTCTTATATTTTGGTATTAACTTTGGACGTAATTCTTAATTTTATTGGTAAGTTAGACTTCAATTAATATCCTCTTTATCACACCGCCATCATAAGTGCGATTTTAGGTACTGCAAACGATACCCTAAATAGCACTTTTCAGGATAAATAAGGTTTCTGCTATTGGTTAGGATTTGATTGATTTGATCGAATTTTATTGAAGTGGACTGGCTTGGAGTTGATTGGAATAAATTGGATTGAATTGGAATCGATTGGAGTGAATTGGAGTGGATTAAAATGGATTGGATTACAGTTGATAGAAAAGAAATGGAATGGAGTGGATTGAAGTGAATTGCAATTTATTGGATGGAATTGGACTAGAATTGAATGATTTGCATTGGACTGGTATGGATTGGATCTGAGTGGGTTGAATTGTGTTGGTGTGAATTGGTGTGGATTAGAGTAGATTGAAGTTGTTTGGAATGAAATGAATGGGATTCAAATGTACTGCAATGGATTGCAGTGCATTGGATTCAATTGGAGTGGATTTGATTTAGATAATTGAATTTCAGTGTATTAGAATGGATTCGAATGAATTGGATTGAAATAGATAGTATTCGAATGAATTGGAAGTGATTGTATTGACATGGATTGAGTTGCATGGGATTGGAGTGGATTGGAATGAATTTGAGTGCATTAATTTAAAGTGTATTGGAATCAATTGTATTATAATGAATTGTCTTGGACTAAAATAATTGATTTTGAATTAAATGAATTGGATTAAAATGTATTGTAGTCGATTTTATTGGAATGGATTGCAGTGTTTTTCATTTAAGCTGATTGGATTGGAAGGCATTTGGTTGGATTGGAAAGGATTGGATTCGAACGGATTGGATTGGCGTGCATTGGAAAAAATAGTGTATAAAAGTCGGCTCCTGAGTACTGAAACTTTTACACTCGGTCAAAAAAGTGCCACTTAGGGTCCTTGTGTCACAAATAACTATTTATTTGTATTTTTATAGTAACTTTGATAGAATTTCTATTGAACATGAGTCAATATAAAATAATACGTAAACTCTCGTATAATAAAAAATTATTATTATTATTATTGTAAATATTTCTTGGCTATCTATGTATAACGATGAGTGGGTTTTTAGAACTAACTTTTCTTAATCTGATTTTTAAAAATTCCTGTAATAAAAACATTTTACTGTAGATAATTCGATTTTAATGACTCTTCTCTGAATAAGGAAGCTTCCAACCGAAAATATGAAAGTTTTTTCCTTAATACTATAATAATTTAATAATTTGTCACAAGAAAAATACCTTTTTGGAAGGTAACCCGAAAAAATCCAGTATAATAAAGATATTAAATCAGTTTTACTAACAATCCCCGTGTAAGTTCTTCATTAATACTTTCTCCAAAATAACAATTTTGAATCTTTATTTTTCATGTCAGGAAAGGCAAAATAGAATATATGTGACCGTCCGCGAGAAAAGGGATCTAATGCGTCAAAGCTAAATTTTACAGGACGAGCGATTGTAGTAGACTCTGCAGTCGAGCATTTGAGCAGTGGGAATGCGTCAACGAAAAGAACCCCTTCCACTTACCACTACAACTTTAGGCGCTATATCCGCGAGCTCCACTCTCATCGGTGCGCTCCGGCTTTCCTCAGTAGTGGTGAGTGGTGGGGCTGGTTTTCGCAAGCCTCTCGTTTTGTCCCCGCGTACGCTTATTATCCCTATGTTTGTAACTAAATAAGAAGAAACATAATGAATTTAATCAAATTCTGATTATTGGAAATGAAAGAGTAACTCAGAAACTATAGATTGGAACAAAAAAAAAAATAAATAAAAATAGATTTTTTCCACATTAGGTCCCTTTTCTCGCGGACGGTCACATATGTGTAAATGTATTGTTTTCACTTTGAAATTATCAGTTGTACATACGTTACATTTTTGGAGGTTATGTAACGGATTTACACGTTCTTTTAATCAATTCTTCACAATTATATGTATCTGATAATTTAAAATAAAAAAATTTAGATATCATTTACAATTATGGGGAAACCCGTTATTCACAGTTAATATCTTTTTTGTCTTTTTACAGAAATATCATCAGGTTTGCCATCCAATACAAGGGACTTTCTGACCCATTTTGGCAAGAGTAGTGAAGATGTGAATCTTCAAGGTAACTCTAGTACGCATACGAATTAATAATAAAGATGTGTGAACTAATTAACATTGTAAATAAAATAATAATATTTTAGGCTATATAATATTTTCCAGAAATGGAACCTCGCCAGTGAGCCAAATTACATGAGCGTACGCAGTTTCGAATTAATTAGCGGTACTTTTCGAATATGTATCAAAATTACGTTCAACCTGAGCATTAGCACAAGTTTCAATTGTTTCAATATCCTTTATAATCTTTCCTCTCTTCTTGTATCTTTTGTAATAAGTTGAATTTCAATAGTTTTATTTTTATTCTTCAGTTCCATAGTATAATCAGCAAAATTGATTTTACTTCGTGATCTGTTTATTAATTCCACTCCAATGATTCTTTCTTTCTTAAGTCTATAAACAATCAAGAAAACATAACAACCTTCTGAGTTGCTTATTTTGAATTTCAAAAAAATTTGATGTTTCAATTTTACAGGTCTTGTCTTACATGCACCAAGAATCGTGGTTACTTATATGGTTAAAAGTTCGCATTGTTTGAAAATTTCAAAATTATGTTGTCATAAAGTTTTAGAAACAAAAATTACTTCGCTACATGTAACCATTAATTATTCTGTTTCTGTGTCCTCGATATTTTAGATAATTATCAGACATTTATATAATTTATAGTAACTGTGTTATCGTTGTTTGATAAAAGTTAACTTCTCATTTGTAAAGGAAGAGACTGTTTAAAATATTTTGGCCCCTGATTTGTTTCTATTGTACTTCTTTATAATGACTTGAGGCTTGGGCGTTTCACTGATCAAAATAAAAATTATCGCAAATATCTGCCTTTTTCAAGTCTTCCATAATTTTAGTCTCTTTAGTTATATTATTTTGTGGTAGAATATTTTCTGATTATTACAAGCCCCTTTGTTATTTTCAATTGATCATTCGCATCTCTAAGCGAGGTTACTTGGTTCAAATTATAAGAATCTTCGCTTGTAAGCATCATCCTCTATGCTTCCATTTACATAATTATGCTAAGATTTATATTGGATTAATATGGGAGCTTACATAGGATTTTAATGTAAAACAGTGAATTTCAAATGATTCAATTGGATTTTAAAGAATTGCATGAGATCGCATCGGGTTGTTAATTCAGTTACTTCGGTGTTTTTCCTGATAGAAAAGAAGTTAAGATTTGACCCGAGGAGAAATATAAGAGTTCCTTTTCGCTCTTCTTTAAATAATGTAGTGATTGCTGTTTAATACAAAACGACTATTAAATTCTCTGTTTCTCGTTGCAGATTCCTCTGTACCTAGCGCTGGTTGTAGCCGAACTTCTAATTCTTCAGGAAGGTCCCCTTCTGCTGTTGGATCTCATTTTCAGGGTTCTCTGGTGAGGTCTTCTTCTCCTAACGAGCCTCCTCTTCGTGCCAGGTCTAGGTCTCCTCCTTCTGGTCATTCTTTTGCATATCTACTCAGACATGAACATATAAAGCTTGAATTTGTTCGGCTTATTCCCAATGCGAACCCGCACCGGCGATTCGAAGTTCATGAATACATTTTTCCTCGCGATGAACCCATCCAAGTCAAAGGAGCTCATCGGGTTCTTTTTCCCATACCAACAGAAAAACAAACTGTATTGTCAACGTCCGATGGAGATATCATAGCAATATTTGAGAGGAATTATACGGTGCTTCGTGGAATATATGTAGTAAGAAATAATCTGAATCATTTGCTTGAAAAACGGGTAAAAATGAACATGAACAGTGGCGCGGTCACGGATATGACTTCACAAGAAATCGAGGAATCTCCATTAGGCAGAAGTCGCCCAATCTCAAAAAATTTTAAAATAATAGATATAAGAAACTCATCCACGAATTAATGCAAAAAAATAATGGAAAAGAAAACTTTAAAGTTTCAATACGAAATCAGTCCGAGCCAAGAAGACCCAGACGCCCAAAGGGGAAGCAGCTCAGCTGCTTGCATATACAAATAAGGATATGAAAGCATTTCAAGCAGGGCCCTCTTGGAGTATTGTATGATCATCATTCAAAATAAATATTTAATTAAATTCTAATTTGTAACATTTCGTTTAATTTGGGATTGAGCCGATTTTTATATTCATAATTGACAAATATTTGCGCCAGAAAATACTAGATGTATTTGGTTAGAGTATCATTTTTTTCTTGAATAATCCATCGCCAGCGCTAAAATCTATAAAAGCGCAGATCATTCTGATTACAGCATTAGATAATAAATCATCGCATTTTGGTCCGTAGTTAAGATGGGCAGAGCCTATTGCTTTTCTCATTTGGGAAAACAAAACTATGGCTCATTAGCATTCTAAACAGTTCTAAAAAGAAAAATTTTCGCAAAAGTATAGCCAGCACCACGCAGGGTTGAGCTGTGGTTTGCGTCAGAGCAGGTAGCTATTTATATTTTTCAAGAAAGAAGTTCAAGGAGTTATTCTCAATGCGCAATCGTAAATTTATACTGAGATGATTGTTTTATTGAAATTGTGTTTCAGTATGGTGATATTTCTCATTTGGCAATTAACTTCTTTGGTGCAATACTAGAGGTTTGCATTTAAACGTCTTGCTGTCAAAAATGCGAGAGAATCTATTTTCCACATCTAATGCTTTTTTCAAATTCATTTACGTGAGCCATTTATAATACAATTATCCAGCAGCTATTTGTAATAATGAAGCACTTCACACCTGGGATAATTCACGAGCGAGAAAGCAGCGACTATTACGATTTTCTTTAACACCGATCTCAACGAAATCGTCTCTGCAAAAATGAATACCTTTTTTAATTGCAAGCGAGAAATCATGTCTCTTGAATTTTATCATTTAGTGCTCAATAAATCGCATATCTTGAATTATGCTTTCTCATTTGAAATTAATTTTTATTTAAAGGTGGTTATTGCAATCTGTTAATAAAATTTTCACTCGAACTCACTTTCTTTAAATGAAAGCTAAATTCTCTTTCAAAGCGAATTGAATATCAATGTAAGATAAATTTAGCAAATATTGGCGCACAGTTTGCAAAACTGTAATCTACTGGATTTCCAAACTCAAGGGATATATTTTGTTTGTAAGCACTTTACTACCATTCGTAGTTGATAATATTGGAAAATCAAGGGAAAGAGAACTGTTTATGGGGGATAGGTGGGAGTTTGATGATGGATGATGTTGGTGCGCAAATGTAAGTTTATATTGTACTTGGGAAGACGAACCATGTCAGAGAAATACCGAAAAATTTTCCTAAATCCTGGAAAAGAACATATCGGGAGGTTGACTCTTGCCTCTCATCATTGGATGATGAGGGGAATACTTGTTCGATTATATCTGTAAACTTCTGTCTCAAATTTTTGAATTACAACTCATGCCCTTTCTTCAGTGGATGGTGTTTCTGAATCTTTCGAGAGCATTTACCTGAAAGATGTATTTTACTTCTCGACCGGCAGCTGCTCCAAGCACCAATTGAACTCACGCCGAGCGATTTCTTTAGGAAGATCGTACCGCTACTTTCAGTTAGGAGATTTTCTTTGGCGGGTACTTATACCCGCTTCTGAGGGAACTTCATTAATCAATCCTAAACTGGTCAATATATCATCCAATATGAAATGTTCTGGGTTTTCTCTCCAAAATTTCGATAAAATTTCTAATAGCATAAGGCTTCAAAACTTCGGAAGCATTCGCATTTTTACACATTAATTAACAGCTTTTTTGTTACTAGAAATGATAAAGCTATGCTAAAAAGATGATGTTTATATAAAGTAGTTTTCTTATTTTGCTGAACTACTTTGTATGAAAATGGTGCTAAGCAGGAAAGCAAAAAATACGTCTTCAATTTCTTCAAATCTACGTGGCCATATTATCAAGATTTTCCGAAAAATAACCTTGGATGAATTGGAGTGACGTAAAACTCTTGCCTAAAAAATATCTGCCAAGAATGAATTTTAATTTAACTTTCATACATCATTAAAATCCCGGAGATTCTCAAGGTAGAAGAAATCATAAAATTGCGAAAGTTAAACTTCTACTAAATTGATAAGGTGACACTAATTAAAACTCGTCATTTAATCAAGTCCTACAACAATACACATACACGATTTATTTCCCAGTCTGGTTTCAAAATTTTGCATTAATCAGTTTTTCCCACATTTTGAAAAATGAAAACCATTTATTTTGTGGCCTTAACTCTAGACGTAATTTTCACCTTTATTGGTAAGTTGAAAATAAATTAATATAATTCTTTATTAAATATGAGAGACAGTAAACTAATAAGTACACTCTAGGATAATAAGCAATGATTGCTTTTTATAATACTTCTTGGCCACTTAAGTACAATTATTCAACACATTTTTTAGATTCACTCACCTTAATCAATCTTTTATAGGTTTTTCAAAGACAAAAATTTACCTTCAAGGATACAATCTTGATCTTTTTTTTTATAGAATTTCCAAGTTTTAAAATACATACCATTTGATAATTAAAGATTCCGATTCCGTTTTTAAAGTAAGTTAAAATAGATTAGATTTGTATATTTATTTCTTTTAACATTAAAGTATTCACTGGTACATACGTTATATTAGTGAAGATGACGTAACTAATCTACAGGCTTCGCAACACCCTTTTATCATTGTGTAAATACAGTTGAAAATATTATAGAATCGCTTTATTTGATCAAAACCATTTGTCTAATATGTTTCTATATATCTCAAGTAGGTATAAAAAATTCACATATCTTCTAGAACTATTCGGAAAACTTTTATTGGACAATTTATATTGATATTTAGGTAAAATTAGCACTCAAAAAGATATTTTCGTTTTTTTAATTGGCAACTATTCTCTTACGGGAATCATTGAAAGAATCATTATAAATTCCTAAATATTCTCTATCTTTTTACAGAAATATCATCAGGTATGCAGCCCATCACAAGGGACTTTCTGACAAACTTTGGGAAGAGTAGTGAACAATCCAATCATCCAGGTAGCTCTAGTATAAATAAAAATGGAACAGAACATAAGCTCGTTATTGAAATTGTGTTCTTCCAAAATTCTTTCTTGCTAAACAGGATTTTCTTTTCGCACTTCTACACGATAATAAATTCTTTCACTATCGGAAAGGTAAAAAAGATCCGATTCTTTTTGGCGTATTCGCCTCAAATTCAAGACGTATACTTTGGTCTTTTTCACCCTTCGTGATAAAGTACTTTGGGATATTACTGATTTTTCTCATCTTTATTTCCGGAAATATTCCTTAGTTAATTTTATTCAGCTGCGATATTCTCAGATGCAAGATTAATCTGATTAATTATATCGTTTATCCCTAAAATCATCTTTCTAAATATAAAAATATTTTATTTACTTAGTTATTTATTTCGACATACGTTAACATTTTCATCGTTGACTTATGGGTGGCATTTTAAGGAATCTCAAAAAATTCGAAGTTCATTCAGAGGGGTTATCTAATAAGTTTTCATAAAATGACAAGATAATTTTAAACCATTGAATGGGATATCATGAGATTTTGAAGGAATGCAGCAATATTGCATGGGATGGAAAGAGATTCTAAAGGGCCGCATGAGATTAAAAAAGGATAAAAAGGGATTGTAAAAGATCGCATGGAATTGAAAAATATTGCATAGAATAGAAAAATGATTGCATCGGAATTTGAAGGACTGCAAAAGATTTTAAAGGATTCCATATGATTTTAAAAGATTGCATAGTATTAAATTTATACTGTTGATTTGCAAGGGATTCTAAAAGTTTGTATAATACTGCATGAAATTAACGGAAATCATAAGGGAGTTGCATGTTATTGTAAAGAAAATCGTGGGATTTAAAAATATTGCATGGAACAAAATGAGGTTTGATACGAGGCAGTATCAAATTTAAATTACTAGTTCCCTGTGGACCAGACAATATGATGTACAGTAGTGGGATTCTAGCCTGTGTTTTTAGCATAAAGTGCAGTTCGCTGAAAATGTTGCTGACCTTGAAATAAGGTATGGCGCTATAAAAATCATCATCATGCGACAGATAATAAGGAGGCTAATTGGACGGAAAGAAGACGCTAATGCCTTAAGAACCTTGCCCTAAATGCCTAAAATGCATAAATTTCCGGCTTTCTTTTTACAAAGAGGGCATCAAGAAACTTTCAATTAGGTGGTAAAAGTGTCTTTGCAGAAAGGGAGATAATTTCAAAAAATAATATCGCTTCTTTTATTAACCTTTCATACCAA
Organism: Acraspis erinacei; assembly: GCA_035041075.1. Classification (NCBI taxonomy): domain Eukaryota; kingdom Metazoa; phylum Arthropoda; class Insecta; order Hymenoptera; family Cynipidae; genus Acraspis; species Acraspis erinacei. The sequence continues at coordinate 1,979 of JAWWLR010217858.1, read as the reverse complement.
TAATTTTTAATAAACACTGACTCGTCTATATTTGGTCCACCTTCGTATTTCTTTCCTCATAAAGAAAAATATGCTTAAATCGAAAAATATTCCGGAAGAGAATACACAATGAAAAATTAATCCTTGCTATCTTGTTGCAGATTTAAGTTCAAACTTCACGTGTTTACCTAATGACGCCCCTATTCCTGGGTTTCTTCGTTGTCGAACCTCTTATTCTCCGGAAAAGTCTCTTTCTGAAACCAGAGCTCATTCTCAGGGTTCTCCGATTAGGTATTCTTCTCCTGCCGAGCCTCCTCTTCGTATCAGGTCCAGGTCTCCTCCTGCCGTTCATACTTTCTCATACATACTTGGATTTAAAGTTGAAGACCTTAAATTTTGTCAGCTTATTTCCAAGTCAAATCCAAACCGGAGATTTGAAGTTCGTCAATACACTTTTCCTCGTCATGTACCAATCCTATTAAAAGGAGAACTTTCGCGTCATTTGCCCATGCCAACTGAAGAACAAACTGTATTATCAGCGTCGAATGGAGACATCTTTGGAATATTTGCGAGAAATTATACGATTCTTCGTGGAATATATGCAACAAGATCTAATGATTTGGATTTGGAGATTGAAAAACGGGTGAAAATAAACATGTACAACGGTGTGGTCAAAGAATTAACCCCAGAAGAAATTGTCGAATCTCCCTTAGGCAGGGCTCGCCCTGTCTCAGCGAGTTTCAGAATAATAGATTTAAAAAATTCTGATCCAAAACGCCAGTATAATATTTAAAAAATATAAAAATAAGATTTAATATTATTTGTGATGATAGTAGCATAAATATATTATAAGTAACTGAAATTCGTAATTATAATTTATAATTAAGTTAATTTAGAATTTTATGTCGTAAGGGAGCATCCATAAATTACGTAACGCTTTTTAAGGGTGGATGGGTCAGAGAGTCGATGTTATGCTAAGGTAGTAGTCACGTGTTACGCATAAATATTGAAAATTTAGTTCAGTGAATCCAAACGTGAACATTCATGACATGATCTTACACATCAGTATCGCGTAAATAACTGTTGGTGGGTGGGAAGCTAACCACCGCGAAGAGAATACATGAAGAGGTTACATGAATGTTAGGTCAATATTCACCCGGAATGAGCTAATAAAACGCCTCAGTATTTAAGAGATTAGGTATAATTTTTACGGAGAGGGATTTGAAGCTCTTTATCTGAAACAGTAAGAAAGACATCCTCCAGCAAACTTCCTGCTTGGCGTCAATAGAATTAATGCTACTTCAGTACGCCTTAGTAAGACTTTATATCGTATTGCACAGCTTCAGTTTAAAATTCCAACGGCGTGAAGGCATGCACTCAAAAAGTTGAGGTACTTGCTGGAAACTTGCAGACAGAACATTACTCGCTGAAAAAGTATAAACTGTTTACCATCAAGCAGCACTGGGCGCAAAAATAAGAGCTCTTTCATAAGCCAAAGAGCGCGTTGAGCGATGAGTAAACTGGATCCAAGAACATTCCACTTTTTCCTCTCATGCTTTCAGATATCTTACCAGTTTGTAACTTTTGCGAGAGGTAGCTGTTAAAAAATCCATAAGGGTTATCTCTTACCAATGACCACTTATCGATTGCGGTATCTTAACACATGTATGGACCATTCTCTTAACACAGATATGAATCATTATCTTAGCAAGTATATGAACGATTATCGTATGGCAGTAAATGATTGGTCACTATTTTACCTCCATTTAACTTGGAACAGAACCGTATCAGGGAATTCATCAAAACAGTAACACTTGGCTTCGCTGCCCTACAAGTGTCCTGTACAGCCTTTGGTTACATATATTTACAATATGCACCTCTACGTACGGTAATATGATAAAGCGCATCCAAAAAGTACTATATTTGTCTATTGCGCATTTATATGTGTCATAGAAACTTAATAGACATGAAAAATTCTTTTCTTTCTCTTTCCGCATTGC
>JAWWLR010217849.1:0-23027 GCA_035041075.1 Acraspis erinacei | reverse complement strand
GAACTAACGCCATCTGTGTCGGGCAGTGAACTATTTCTGTACCCCTCACAGCCTCTTGGCCCGCGCGCCCTAGTTCGTGACGGGTCCGTTTTTTCCTATGGGAGTCGACCTACCCTGTTACATACCACATCTAGGCAATATATATAATCCCCAGGCATTATATATAATGTTCGGCACGAGGTAGGCAACACATATAATCTGGCCTACTGTAATGGCATTTTGATTTGATGGTAACTAATGACTGAGTAGCCACTGTCCTCAGTGGCACCTTTTTTTCTTTCTGAATTTCATGAAGGGTCAAAAGATTCGATTTACATGAAGCAAATTACGATCTAAAAAGGGCTAATTTTATCACAAAAATATTGAATAGTATAATCAATTTTTAATTTGCAATTTTCATCAGATTCTGAACTTTTTAAAATTAAAATCTAATAAAGTGTTTAAGCGATTCGTGACAAGCAACTTCTCAAAAATAATTTGAAAGAATTGTTTATTTAGGAACAAAGTTCTTTCCCCTTTCGAAATTTGTTTGTATTAGGGAAAAATAAATTGCATATTTTTAAAAAATCGGTCAACATGAACCAGTGCCCTCTGAGCTCTTGAAGTTATGATGGGGTTTGAAATAAAAAGAATTAATTATTACCTTAAACTACTCGAAATTCGGATAAAATGTTTAATATTTAAAGAAATGCAAGTTTATATTATTATGCGAATACAATATTATTTAAAATAATACTCAATTGCATAAAAAGTTATGTTTGTCTGCTTAAATTAATTATTAGCTCATACTAACTAAAAAGTTGAGAATAAGTTAAAATCTCCGGAAATCCTTAAAATTAAAAAAAATATCCTAATATCTTCGAAATCACCAAAGTAAGGAAAGCTCAAAGAAAGAAAAATTGTACTCAAATGATGGAGAATATTCATTATAAACTTTGGCTGGTCTCCTCTGTTCTGTGTTCGGCATTATATAAAATCCCTATGCAATCTGTATAACGGAGAGTATAACCTACTTTGCCTGGTCCCTCTTCGACATAATATATAATTCCTAGGCAATCTGTATAATAGAGAGTATTAAATACTTTCTCTAGTCTGTGTTAAGCATTATATATATAATGCCTATACAAAACTCATCAAATTTGGTCGTAATGACCTAATAGACTTTCACCTGTTGAACTTTGTTGATGAGGAGATTCTGGACTAACAGGAGGATATTCATTTAAATCCAGAGCTTGGCGCGCTATTGAAGTTGGATTATATCCCGGAGATGATGGCGTATGGAGTCTAGATGTCACAAGTGGATCTATTCTCTCTTGACCTTTTTTAGATGACTTTTTTCCAGTCAAGATGTTTCTCTTCGAACCTGATGCATCTGCAAAAAGACAAATATAGGATAATATGGAAAAAACTCAACACATACAAAAATATATTATCCGGATGTTGATTAAAACAGGATGATGATTATGATACTTACTAATTGTCCTAAAGGAAAGTATGTAGATCAACACAAGAGCACTGAAAAATCTCATTTTCTTTCGCAGTAGATCAGAATTCCTCGTTTAAAATCCGTACGGAAAAAAGCGGTTTTTCAGAAATCGTCTCTCTTATGTATGCACTGTTTGTCTGTCTTACGTTTGGCGATGGCCGAGGGAAAAAATTAGATTTATCCTAATCTTCAAGACTACGACATGCTCCCTAGATGTTTACTACTTTATAACTGCGTAACAGTTTGAGATTCAATGCCTCTATAAAATTACTATTTGCAGATCAAATACCACATTTTAGACAATCTGTATCAGTGAAAATCAAACAGTTTTTTCTCAACAACGCGTCACTACAATTTTTTAAGCTTGTGTTTGGAAGAACAATTATAGTTAATTGTATACTTTCCATAAGCGAATTTTCTGCAAAGACTTTGCATTTGTCAATTATTGCCAAAGAAGATTGACGTTCACAAAATGGCAACGATATGTTTGAAAATATTTTTTACCGAAGAATTCTGGTTAATTTTAGGTTTTTATTCACATGAAGATGATATGGAATTCAAAATGGCGGAACATGTCATATTTTTCCTTGATTGTATCCATTTTTCTTAGAAATCCACACGTTTTTGTAGTTATAATGTTGTTATTTTGAACTTTCTTGCATTGACATTACCCAAAGCCATATAAGCAATGAAAAATGTATCTCACCAACTAATTCAAAATGGTCTTTCTAATATGGCGATTTTGATGAACATTGATTTTTATCATATTTTAAATTTTCTAATTCTTTTAGTCGTGACGCTCATTTTTCAGGTAGATTTGATCTTAAAAATATTAAGATGATAAACTCATACAATATTTTTTATAATTGTGTAATAATTTAATATTTTTAATAGCAAAAAAAGTAATGAACCTAAAAAATGCTGGCTTATGACGAAAGCAAAATTCACATACAACGTTATGTTTCCATATTCATTTGAATCAGATTACAACCCTAGGCGAAAAATACGGAAAAAAGCTAGTAATTGAAAATGATGATAAAAATAATCCTGAACAAAAAATTCAAACAAATTTTTATTGCCAACATTATTTATTGAAATAAGTAATACTTGCAACTTATAACAGAAAGTCAATAAACGTTTGTCCTTCCTTTTTTTCAATATTTTAACTTTTGCTCAGACAAATGTACGCGCAAAAGTGGGATGACAGCCAATACTACGAAAATTTATTTAACATATGCAAATTTTAAATCAAGAACAATGTATTATACTCCGCCATTTTGAATTTTCAAGCATTTCTTACTTTTTACGATTTCTGACATTCTTTTCATGAAAAAATAACTTGAAAAATAAGCGTCACAGCTAAAATAATAGCAAAATGCAAAATAAAATCAAAAATAAATGTTCATGAAAACCGCCATATTGGAACTGCCATTTTGAATTGGTTTATGAGATACATTTTTTGTTGCTCATCCACCTTTGGGTAATTTTGATGTTAGAAAGTTCAAAATAACAACATGTAAACTGCAAAAACGTGAGAATTTCTAAGAAAAAATAGATAGAATCAAGGAAAATATAATATTTTCCGCCATTTTGAATTCCGTATCATCTTACATTACTATTTTCTCGCATAATCTATATCAAATGGTATTTAAATGATTAATCTATTTAAAAAGAAAACATCATGGGCTGAAACATAAAAAAGCAAACTAAAAAAACGTGAAAAACAAGTGAAAAGCCGCCATATTGGATCGTTCATTTTGAATGATGATATCCTAAATGGCTTAAATTTTAGCTATGATGATTATTCCACAGGATCCTTATGCCCGTACGGTACAGTGGGCCGATAGGAGGACCAACATCAATGTTTGCAAGTATTATCGAATTAATTTTTTTAAGTATATTTCTTTTCGTCACCCAAATATAAATAAAATGGAGATCGCTCCCACAAGAAAATATTTATTTACATTCTTCTATGAAATAATAAATCGATCAACGTCATTTGAGGTTTAAAAAATCAGTTACAAGATTATGTGATTCAAAATCTGAAAATAAAAGAAAATCCTATAGAAGTAAAAGATAACATTTCATAAGTTGTTAAAAATTTCTGCCCAGAAATTTTAAATAAATTAAATAATGTCCAAAGGCTTTGGGATAAGTTTATGACCCAAATTGAATCTTGGTTTTTAAGGAGAAAGTTGAATTTCCTTGTACTGAAGTTCATCTTCAAATTAAAGATGCCGTCACCCGTTCAAAAACACGAAAAATATCAGAATTGACAAAATCAAGTGGTTCTGAATTAGCATTAGCTTTAACTATCAATCTTTATTTGGAGGGAGATAGGAAAGCTGCAAGCCTGGTAAGGCAAGTAGCCCTTCGTTCCTTTGAGAATGTTGATGGAATTCGACAATGTAAAAAGACTTTTACGTCTTATACTGAAGACGAGACATTGGCAATGATTGTAACGGATAAATTGACCAAGCATCAATATCTCGATACTCGATCTGGGGCAAAGGCAAGAGGTGTCGACTTATATCCGTCTCATCATAAAATAAGGGAAGTTAAAAGCAAATGTTCCCCTGAAAATCTTCCTGTACCTGAACAAAGAGCCGAAATTCCATTTCAACCACTCCCTTATCAACTAACAAAACGACTAGTGAAAATCAGTGAACCTGTCTTGCACTCGCTACTTTCTGCATGTCTTTGGAATTTGAATTTGATCGTGAAGTGGGATTTTGATGGTAGTTCGGGACATTCAGCTTATAAACAGCTATCTCTGGAAGATTTTGATGATCAAAACCTTCTCATTACTTCCCTTATCCCCTTAGAGCTGTATAAGCAAGAACCTAATTCATCCGAAAACTTAATCGCGTAGAAAAATTATCGTCCGGTGTCCTCTAGAACTTGTTTACCAATAAAAATTCAATTCATTAAAGAGACTACTGAAGTATCTAAATCTGAAAGAGATCAGATGGAGAGTCAAATACTCCATCTTTCGCCCAGCATCATTAAACATGATGAATTAGATGACATTTCGATTTCTCATTCTCTGCTGTTGACCATGATCTTCTTCACAAAGATGTTACGTTTTTTGGGCAACACCAACTATGATTATGAACATTGACGAAGCTGTCAGAAGATAAACTGATGAATCTAAATTTTAGTTTCACGTCCCCCCTTTACATGCCTGGATTAGGTGATTTGAATGTAGGATGGGTATACTGATTGATATTCCCAAGGCCAAAGGTAGCGCGACAACGAACGACAGAAATACAGCACGCAGATTTTTTAGCGATCCTAAAACTTCATCTAAGATTACTGAAATTGAGATTCGTTTGACAGAAGAATTTGCTACGATTTTACAAACGTCGTCTCGATTCGAAATCAATAGCGAAGCATATGGGATAAAAGCTCTTGATAAAAGCGCCTGTACGCAACATTCTGATTCATGGTGCAGTAATCATGGAAAATGCTTTATTGTCGATTGGTCAACTCTCAAAGGAAGCGCAGGAATCATGTAATAAAGTTCTGTAAAACTGCAGGGAAAAAAACAAAAGAACAATTTCCAAAAAACATACTATGATCGATCTGTTTCATGCACTGCTTACTTCGTCTGATCCTGTAATCATATCAAAAACAGCAACTCCTCGAAAGAAAATAAAAATCCCTTTCCGAAAGAAGTTATTGCTCTTTTGAAATTGCCACACGTACCAGCAAATAATGCTTCCCAAAGTGTTGATAGTTCTTCAGAAGATTAAAGCAATTCCTACAAAGATTAAATATCTTTGTTAGAGAGAGACGAGGGGACTCACTTTAATAAAGCACGCCGAAAACTCTCATGTCAGACAAAATTTTGAATTGTGTAATTTGGAGAGCAGCTTTGGATTCAGCGACCTGAAAAACCTCCTAGTACCAATTTTAAAGAATATTAGCTAAAACTCCACACTATTGGTCGACATATTGGATCCGCCATTTTGAATTTCGTAATTTTTACACTGTTCTCAGTCTCAGGGACCCAAAAAATACCCTATGAAGGATATAGCTTTTCATTTCAGCAGAACTGTGATTTTTATCCTGCAATTGTGCGCTTCCGGCCCACTGTGCAACTGCTTGAAAATTTGTTACTGTTTCATTTTTAACCAAACAGATCAGTTTTAATCTAAAAAAAACGAATTTTCAACAGAAAAGACAAATTTTTAAACAAATAATTCAATTTTAAACCAACGCGAATTCCTAACCAAAATAATGAATCATTAGCAAACAAACGCATTAATTTCTGACAAAGTAGATCATCTTTTAGAATTTTTGACAAAAAATATAAAATTTGGTATTTAAAAAAAAACCTTTTAATTTTAAATAAATAAGCAATGGAATTCAATACAAAAGACGAAATTTTTAACAAAATTTTTTGAATTTGTAAACAAATAGTTGGGTTTGTAACTCACAAGATGAATTTCTAACTGACTAAACGATTTTAATGTTAAGTAAAAAGACGTGAAATTCAAAACAAAAGACGAAACTTGCACTAAACAGTTGAATTTTTAAATAAATATTAGAGTTTCTAACCAAAAAGTTGAAGTTTCAACTAATATGATGAATCTTTAACGAAAGTAGAATAATTGTTACCAAAATAGTTCAAATTTCAATCGCAGAACCTTCCAGGAAATTTTCTAAAACCATCTAGATCCTATAATAGTTTTCGATGTTTTCCTAAATTCCAGGAAATACTCTAAAAATGTTTAACTGTTCTGAAATTCTAAAATATTGTCAAAATAACGCTGTCATTTTGTTAACTTCAAATATTTTTTGGCAATAATTGGCAATTGTCCAATAATAAAGTTAATGTGCAGAATTCCTGAAAATTATTTGTTACAAATGTTTTCTTTTATTTTGGTTTGACAATAGTAGAAATAACGAAGGCGATAGAAATAAAAAACAAAGTGGACTTGGTTGGATGCCTTTACATTTTTCCAAAAAAAAGAGTTCTTCTCTTTTCTAGGAAATTGGTACCTTCCTTCAGGATGCAATAGGAGGATTTGGTGGTGGATGTCCAAATTTGCTACTTAGATTCTTGGTTTTATTTTCAGGAATTAAGTACATGCTACAGAAAAAAATATTTTCAAACATATCGCTGCCATTTTGTTTACTTTAAACTTTTTTAGGCAATAATTGAAAAAATGCAATGTCATTGAAAAAAAATTGCTTAATAAAGACCTAGAGTCAACCAGATTTGTCCTTCCAAACACAAGCTTATAAAATTCTAGGCTCGTGATATTAAGAACTATTTGATTTGCACTGATACGGAATGTCTCAAATGGAGTATTTGATGTGCACATAGTTATTTCAGTGAGGCATTGAATCTCAAATTGTTACGCACTTATAAAGTAGTATACACTTGGATGGCATTAATAACCTTCGAAGATTAAGCAAAATTTCATTTTTCCCTCCTCTACCTGAAAACGTGACACAAACAACCAGTATTTATATTAGCGAGATGGTTCCTGAACAAACGTGAATTTTTCCTTACGACATTTAAACCAGTCAGTTTGATCTACTTCGAAGGAAAATGAGGTTCTTCTTCAGTGGTTTTATTCTTATCTACATACTATGCTTCAATGAAATTGGTAAGTATCATAATCATTATCCTTTTTTAATCAACCTCTGGATAATATATTTTTTGGGGCTTATACAGTTTACTTATATAGTTTTATCTATATTTTCCTATATTTCTCTTTTTAAAGATGCAGCAAGTTCGTTAAGAAATGTCTTAACTGGAAAAACGTCTTCTAATAAAGGTAACACGGAACTAGACTCACTTGCGACTTCTAGACTCATTACGCCATCAGTTCCGACATATAATCCAACTCTAATAGCCCGTCAAGCTCTGGATTTAAATTTAGTTCCTCCTCTTAGCCCAGAATCTCCTCATCAACAAAGTTCAAGAGGTGAGAATCTGCCAGGTCCTTCAGACCAGATTTGATGAGTTTGGTATATATTTTTGGATATTTTTACAGAAGTATTAGAGCTTGCCAACAAATACAAGTCTAAGTATGAGTCTCCTCAAATCGCTTCGTCTTCTCGGGGAACCGTCAGTTCAAACATGGTTGAGCCGGAATATGTGCCATTAGTGCGACGAAGAAAAAACCAGCCGATGGATGGTGATCTAAGTAGTGCAACTGTAAAAGGAGAAGGTATGAAGATTTTTTTATAATTGAGATGCTTTGACTTATTCTCATAACTTCTCAAATATTTCCGAGTATTTCGAAAAATTCCGAATTATTACGAAAACGTGAGAAATATTCTCAGATGCTTTAGGGCAATTCGCTTTAATATTAGGTAATCCAGGGGAATTCTTTATACAAAGATAATCCAAATATCAGTTAAGGTTTATGTTTTTTCGATGAGAATACATCTATTTTGAAATAGGCGAGATCGTCTGAATAAAACTTTACCTTTATCCTTTTTTACGTGATGAAAGACATTCACAAATGTGGCAATGTACGCTCAAGTATTTCGAAGGATTCATTGAGAATATTTTCCTCTTACATGTAAACTGAGATTAGTCGACCGCTCGTAATAATAATTTTTTCTTAATACTTGGCCAATGCAGATCCTCGGTCAACATCCAGATAACTTGGATCAGATTTTATGATGTTTGTACATAAATTAGCATTCCTTTTACAGAAGGAAGGATGATAAGAGCCGAATTGGCAAAATTCAGAAGTAATTATGTTCCACCTCCGGAAAATATTGAACCAAAACCAGTTCGGAAACCTAAATATATGCAAGTAAGACCTATTCCGAAATCTGAATTTTTCAACTTTAAACAATATCGCAGAACGCAGGATTATTCAGAAACTAATACTTCATCAGAGGAACGACCAGAACGACCAAACGATCAGAGAGGGCAATCAGTCAATAGAAAAGATACAAGCCGAAAAAGAGTTTCGCATTCTCATGATAAATTTAGTCAGCAGTCACAACGTCCGGAAAATTATTTGCAGGAAGGCCAACAACAGTTAATTAACAATGATATGAGCCGCTATTATAATGCTAACTATAATTATCAAAGTCAGGATCCTAATCCTCATTTTCATGCAGATCATCATTGAGGTTCAGGATTTATATGATAATACTTAATACACTCGCTGATGTTGTTAAAATATTTCTGTAATTGAAATATGTGTGTTTTCGATTGATGTTTTCTTATGCTATACTATTTGACATAAATAAATTACTCAATCCGTCTCTTGTTTTTATCTTTTTTTCTATAAACTGTCCCTATTATAATAGAGTAATGAAAAATTCATTAAAATTTAAGAAATTTAAATAAGAGTAAAATCAAATTTATAATCTGTTTTAACTTCCAATAATCAAGTAATGTGAAGAATTCCTGAAAATAGAGCCAAAAACCTAACGACCAAACTTGTACAACTACCATAAAATGTTCACATTGCAATCTGGAAAAAACTTCCTCTTTTTTATTTCTTCCCCCTAATAAAGAAGAGAACAAAATTCGTATTCCATTCGGAAAAAAATAAAAAAATTAAGATAAAGGAAAGAAAAATGAGAAGGCCAAAACAAAGAAATCCCCTTCCTTCTCGGCTACTGATTCTTAAGCCGCAGGGAGAGAGCATCATGATAGCGGTGCTGTTCCTGCCGGCTAAGAATTTTATTTTATTTTTGTTTATTATATATTTTTTGGTTTGGTCAGCGTGCTCTATGAGTGCCGAAAAAGTGGTGATTATTTTTTACAATTGTTTTTTATTCTTCTTTGAAAATAATAAAGATGAAAATGACGGAAGAAATAAAAAAGAGAAGGAAGAGGGTTTGGTTATTTGCCTTCTCATTTTTCTTTCCTCTTTTTATTGTTTAAAACATTTTACGGTGGTTTTCCAAATTTGGTAGCTAGATTCTTGGTTTTATTTTCAGGAATTCTTCAAATTAAAAAATTTATTGTATACCTTTAAACATTTTTTTTTATCCAAACTGGAGATGACTTTTTACGTACTCAATGGATCATTCTAGTAATTACCCCCGAAAAAACACTATCTTTTATAGATTTTTTATGAGATTATTAATGAAGATATTTATTTAGAATTTTTTAGGCTTAATAAATGTACTCTTGAAATACATTTAAAAAAAGTATTTGTTTATTTTATACACTTTTTATACAAAAAAACACCATTCAAACGGAACACCTCGAAAACGAGATAGGTCCCGGCTTGCTGAAGATCCTGAAGATTGAGGATGACCATGGCTATGCCCCCTCTAAAATTTATTATAAATTTTCGATTTTTACTATATTTTTTAGGAAAAATGGTGAAAAGTATCACAATTTTGTTTTCGTTTTCAGGCCGCCCTTTTATTATTCTTGTAAAAATATTCAAAAATCTTATAGCGGATGTAGCCATTATCCTAATTAACCTAAACTTTTTGGATTTTTCTATTTAAGATCACCCAGTTTCTAGATTTTTTAACAAGCCGAGACCTATCTATGTTTCGAGGCAATCAGAAAAAAATTCCCTTCCCTTTTTTTCCTCCTAAAAATAACATAAAAAGAGCTTCTCCCTTTAGATCCGTTGAAAAACTGTGGTGACAAATTTCCGACAATTTTAATACTTTCTCAGTCATAGATGATGAGAATGTAAAAAGGAATGTTTAATAAAATATTAAAATGGTAAAGCAAAAAGTTTTAAAAATCAATAAACAGTTAAATTAAGTACGCAAAAACTAAAATTATTATAAAAAAATATAAATTTTTCACTCAAATGATGTCATATTATAACTGGACCAGTTAAATTTTCAGTTAAAAAATTTAATTTTCTTCGAAACAAGGCGAATATTAAAAAGGATACATTAATATTCATAAAAATTGGTAAATTTTCAACAATAAAAGCTACTTATTCAACCACAAATGGCATAGTTAAATTTTCATTTACTATAAAAAATTCAATATTATTAAAAAACAGGATTTTTCAAAAAATATTTCAATTTTAAACCATAGAGATGCATCGTTTTGATCATCAATCTTAATCTGATATATTACTTTTTTATCAAAGATTTCAATAATTGTCAAACTAAAATTATTTTTTGTGAAAAATATGAATTTTTAACAAAATCGTTGAATGTTCAATGGAATATTTGGGTTTTCGGTTAAAAAATGAATATAAATTAATTTGTACCCAACACAATAGTTCGATTCTCAAGTAATTACCTGCATTTTTAACTGAAGTTATACATTCTCGAAAAAAACTGTAATCGGTGGTATTATAATAAAAAATTATTTTAATTTCAGATAAAAAAAGTTCATTTAAGCCGAAAAGACGGATTTCCGAAAAATTATTAGGATCCAATAGGAAGGGCCAACTGTTTTTGGGGAAGATACATTTTTTTAGTAAATGACCGTTATACTAGTTTTGCGATATTATTTGACGAAATAAGCTTAGAAAAATCCTAAAATTAATCAAAAAATTTTTTTACAAACGTAAGCGTTTAAAATTGATTATTCTCCATACAAATAATTTTTGAATGTCGCGTTGACCCTCAAAATAGTACGCAGTTACGAAACATTCTAAACCTTGGTATCGCAGAATAATCTTGACAGATTGATAACACTTTCAAGAAAAATCAATATTAGTTTATTAAGTATACATATATCCTTATTTATTTTTCATCCCGCTATCTACACACGTAGAAGAATTTTATTTGCAAACTAAATTAATAGAAACTCATCAGAAGAAATCCAACTATTTTTAATTGAAAGTTAATTATTTTTTATTATTATCTATTGTTTTGTTTGAAGATTCCACTAGTAGATTACTGGTCAAAAGTTGATATTTTGTAGTTTTAAATTTACGTATTTTGTGGATTATTTCACTTTTTTATTAAAAAATCTTTTTTCGTAATACAAAACGTCACTGCTTTTTTGAAAATTCGTATTGTAAAGTGGTTTGTTATGAAACAAAAAATTCTTTCAAACTTTGAGCAATTGATTGGAAGTTCATCTTTGTAGTTTAAAAGTTTAACTGTTTAAATTAAATAAAATAATATTATTTTTCCGTGCTAAAATGTCTGTAATAAAAATAAAATGTTAAGTATTCAATTATTAAAACAATGATGCTTAAAATAAAAATTAAAACTTTATAATAAAAATAAGTACAAAAATACTTATGAGCATAGATTTATTATTTTAATTACTTTTTCGCACGCATATTTATATTTAATATTTTTAAAAAGTGGACTGAGATCTGCTACTATTTTTCGATAAGAAAATTTAAAAAACAATTTTTTAACATTCCAGAGGATTTAATAGTTTCAAAAATTGTATGTGGTTTTAAAAAATTCATTAAACAGTATTTAAAAAATTGAAATGTTTTTTAAACTTTTTAAGATATTTCCAAATATCCCAAATTTTAATAAATCTTTTATGAATATTTATGTTTATTTTTGAAAATTCAAATATTTCCTGCAGAATTTGTCCGGCTTGGTGCAAATAACTAATGTGTTCCTTTATTATTTTTTATTTTGCTCAAAACTTACACTCGCTGGTACGAAATTCGTAATTTTGAATGGAAAATTAAAAAATTCAACAATTTAGTTGAAATTTGTTTCTTTTTTAACCATGCTGTGAAATATTTTCCTTTGTTCAAAATTCGTAATTTTCGTTTGAAAATTCATATCTTGTTGTTGCAAATTTAACTATATTGATAAAATTTGATTCTTTTTTTATGAAAATTTATCTGTTTAATTCAAAAATGTATATTTTTTAATACGAGATTTCACTATGTGGTTAAAGGTTCATCAATTTATTCGAAAATTCATCTGTTTAGAAGGAAAATCCCATATTTGGTAAAAAATGAATCCATTTTATTCAAATTTCGTCCCTGGTATTTTATTCCATTATTTTTTATTTTTAGTTAAAATCTTTTTTGTTTAAAATTACAACACTGCACTTTCTGTGAAAAAGTTGACTGTTTTGTTTGAAAATTTATTTACTGATTTGAAAATAAAACTTTTTGTCGAAACTAATTTTTTGTTTGTTAAAGATTCATCATTTAAGTCAAAGCATCATCTCTTTGGTAGAAAATTTAAAAATAAATTTAAAATTTCTTTTTTATCTTTTTAAGAAGAAATTTCAAATATTTCGTTAAAAATTAATCAGCCTTGTCTCTTTAATTTTCTTGGTGGAAAATCCATATTTTTGGTTTACCAAAAAAGTCATGTTTTCCCCACTGTGCGGTCGTGCAATAGGTTAAACGATCCACTCATGATAAAAGGCGATTCCTGTTCGAATCCTATCAGAGTCAGATTTTTTCTCGTTTCTGCCAAACTTATTTGACCAGTAGAATTTTAAAAAATTACCATCAGAAGTTTTCCAAAATTAAATAGTTCAATTCTCAGTTTCCAAATTAATTTTTCACCAAACTGACGAATTTTCAACTACAAAGATGAATCTTCAACGGGAAAAGTTGCATTTTAATCCAAACAGATATAATCGCGCTCGATAATATACGTAATTAAACTTCCCTCCCATGTGTGCACATACCGTTTAAAATTAAAACTCAAAGCTTCGAAATCTGCAATTTGGTGATTGTGAATTCTCTGTTGTTAAAGCTCCTTTGGCTGAAACGATCACATTGCCATGACATGTCTCGTACTTCGTACTCGATTTAGTCCAAAATCAATTCAATAAATTTATGTTTTTACAAATCATAATACAAATACAAATCATAATTTCATAAATTTAATTTTTTTCAATTTCATTTTTTATGATTTGAACCTAAAATATGCCTCCTAGTTTAAAGTGAATATAAGAAAATGTGTAGATATAATTCAGACGAGAAATTTTATCAAGTAAACTTTTATTGCAGCTCGTTTCATTTTTTCAAAAGCTAATTTTTTATATGAATTTTGATAACAGTAGTTTCTAACGTTGAACAAATTTTGTCCTTTCATTTTTTTCGTTTCTTCTTCGTTTTTTATATTTTTTATGCCATTTTTTTATGTTTAAAAAAAACGACGCTTCCTACCAGAAAATTTTGTATCAAAAATTTCTGTGTCTTTTTTTTAGGTAAGCAATTTTTGTGAAATAATTTTTCCTACATTCTTTCGTTTGTCCAAAAAATTAATTCTTTTATTTTCAATTTTTATTTTTTACGAATAAAACGAAAACTCCGCATCTTCGTAAAAGTTTTTGCTGACAAATTTGTAGATGTTTTTTGAATCCACAATTTTTATTGATTCATCTTATTTTGCACTTTGGACCGCTTTTCTAAAAATTTAATTTTTATTATTAATGTAATTTTTCGATATTAAAAAAAAACTACAGATCCTATCAAAAAATTATTTATGATAAATTTGTAGTTCATTCTTGGTTGAACAAAGTTTGTCAATTTTTTTGCAAGTTGTGAAGTTTGTCTAAAAATTTAATTTTTCTATATTTAATGCTGTTTTTACGTTGTTTGGCTTAAAATTTCCATTTTCATTTTTGTTTGTAAATGCTATAACTGCTAATTTTTTTCATCAAACAAGTCATAAGGATAAATTGTTTTTCTTTTCGTATACTATGAACAGATTTACATACAATTTTTATATCTAAAAAAAAGAGGTCTCAAAATTTTTTTTAATGATTTAGCTTTTTGAATTTTCTTTACTTCTCAAAACGTGGACATTTGAGAAAAAAGAAGGCCGTGGAGGGGGTCAAATTTTAAAGAAACCTAATACCTTCTATGCTAAGAATAAAAAAGTTATTATTGGCACAGTTTAACCATTCTGGCTCTAATTAATGTCGTCAGAATAATAATAGTGCATTTAAATATTCTTCAATTAATTAATGTTAACAAAAATTAATGTTAAAGCAACAATTAAAATTATTAAAACTCATTTTACAATAATAATTTTTTTTTAAAGAGTTAGATATTCCAACTTTCTTATCTGATTCCGTTGAGTATACTTTACATTTTCTAAAGTTTAGTGTTTGAGAGACAAATATTTATTCAAATGAAGCGTTTATTTCTACATTATTTGGTAATTATGGAACATTGAAAACCTCGCTATTTCAGCATTATCTTGGAATATTGAAAAAAATTTCCAGGAAAATAAATAAAATGTTTTTATGTTTATATATTCTAATGCGAACTGAATTAATAGAACCAAATAAGGAAAATTATTTTTGGTTGAAAATTGAATATTTTTTATTAAGAAATGAACTATTAAATTGTTCATTAAGAATTATTATTTTTTGGTAGAAAATTAAACTAAATGTTGAAAAAATAAACCATTTTATTAAACATTCATTATTTTGGTTTCAAATATTATTATTTGTTTAATTTCTTTCCCTCTATTGATTGCAAAATTCTTCCTGGTTGCAAAATCAACTCTTTTTTGAAAAATTGGATGAATATGCTTGAATTGGACTGTTTTTTATTCAAAGTAAAATAAAAATTGGTTTGGAATATTATCTACTACATTTTTCATTGAGAATCAATTTTTTTTAATCGAAAATTAAACTTTTGTTAGAAACTTTATTATTTTCATCATAGCGAAAGCTTTGTAATGTTAACAATTTCGAAAAAACTTTAACTCACTTTCTTTAATGTTCCTCTATTTAAAAATGTTTAATGCTATGTTATCAGCACTTTTTCGGATATATGTGAGTATGTGAATGTCTGTGTGTGTGCCTCACTTTCTTGTGAAGAGATAAATGGGTGGGAGGGGACATTTTCACCACTAAATTATGAAACTGTCTGATATGTATCGTTCCAATAAAAGTGAATAAACAAAGGAAGCAGCCTTTTCTAAAGTAGACAAGGAATTTACAAAAATTAATTATTAATTAAGAAATTAGTGTTGAAGATCAACACGAATTAAAAACTCAATTAGAAAAATTGTAAAAATAGTGATGAAACAGAAAGAGGAAGAAGGAATAGTATCACCGATTATACAAAGCAAGAAGAATTATACCAAAAAATAATCAATAAATTAATAAAAAATATAAAATAAAAAAATATAAATAAACGATTTTAGAGCAACTTTTAAAAATGAATTATTCTAGAATAATCTTAATCATTTTAAAACTTTTTGTTCAAAAACTTATATTTTTATTTTAAAAATCAGCTTTCAGCTTCAGTTTTCTTGAATTTTTTTAAACAATTTGTATTTTTTGGTAGCAAATCAATCTTTTTTTTCAAATTCATGTTTTTTAGGTGAAACTTAAAATTTTTGTTTGAGAACCCCTGAATTTGATTAAAGATCCTTTTTTGCAATAATCTAACCTATTTGTTAAATTTTTTTATTAGAATATTTAATATTTTTATGGAGAATTATTGAATTTTATTATTAGTTCGTTTTTTTGATAGTAAATTAATCTTTTTGTTTAAAAACTCATATTTTTTATTAGAAAATATAAGTTTTTGGTAAAAAAATTTAGAACTTTTTTGAAATTCGTCTTTTTGATAGGAAATTAATCTTTTCATTTAAAAACTGATCTTTTTTAGTTTAAACTCAAGCTTTTGGTTAAGAATTCTTGTAATTTGCTAATAATTTATTTATTTCTTGAAAACATTAATCTTTACGTTTAAGAACTCTTCTTATATAAAAATTTAATAACTAGGTTTTAAAGTTGAAGTACTTTACTAAAAATTAGAAATTTTTTTCTCTCTAAAAAAATAACTTCTTTCTTGATATTTAAAAAATTGTATTGAAAATTAGTCTTTTTGTTTAAAAATTCATCTTCTTTTTCTTTCTTTCATAAAAATTCAACTTTTTCGTGGAGAACTTCGTAATTTTATAGAAAATTAGTCTTTTTTAGTTTGAAATTCGACTCTTTGGTAGAAAATTCTGGAATTTTGTTAAAAATTTGTCTTTTTGTTAATAAATTAATATTTTTGTTTAAAAATTCATCTTTTTTAGTTGACAACTCAACTGTTTGTTTAAGAATAACTTTATTTTAATTCACAATATATCTTTTTTGTTAGCAAATTAATCCCTTTGTTAAAAAAAAAACATATTTTTTAGTTAGAAATTCAACTTTACGGTTGAGAATTTTTGAAGTTTTTTAAAAATACAGTTTTTCTGTAAAAAATTAATTCGAATACCTAAAAATTCATCCTTTTCGTTAAAGATTTAAAAACTATGTTTTAAACTATAAAGGTAAACTAATTTCTTAAAAATTAGAAAATTGTCTTTTTTTCCTTTCTTTTTAAGAAATTCAAATTATTGGATAAGGATTTTATAATTTTACTTCAAATTCGCCTTTTTGGTTAGTACATTAATCTTTTTGTTTAAAAATTCATATTTTTTAGACGAAAGTCTCACTTTGGGAATAAAAATTCGATTTTTTTTTTAAACTTAATCCTCATGTGTAAAAATTCATCTTTCTCGTTAAAAATATAACAACTAGGTTTTAAAGTTGAACAGCTTTCTTAAAAATTAGAAAATTTTTTTTAGCTTGCTTAAAAATTCAACTTTTTGATTAAGAATTTTTGAATTTGATTGAAAATTCGTTTTTTTTTTTTAGTAAATTGATATTTTTGTTTAAAAAAGACATCTTTTTCAGCGAAAATTTCCACTCTTAGTTTAGAATTCTCGAACTTTGTTAAAAATCCGTTTTTTCTGTAAATATTATTTGATATGTCTAAAAATTCATCTCTTTCGTTAAATATTTAAGAACTAGATTTTAAACTTGAACTACTTTCCTAAAAATTAGGAAATGTTTTTCTTTTTCTTCCTTTTTTAAAAATTAAACTTCTTGATTGAGAATTTTTTAATGAACCACTTTCTTAAAAATTAGAAATTTTTTTCCTTTCTAAAAAAATTCAACTTTTTTGTGAATAATTTTTTAATCTTATTTGAAATTTGTCTTATTTGGTAGCAAATTAATTTTTGTTTCTTTATAAATTCATCTTTTTACCTTGAAAATTTCACTTCTTGACTGAAAATTTTTTAACTTTGTTCAAAATTCAGTTTTTTTCTGTAAAAAAATTAACTTTTTGTTTGAAAATCCATTTTCCTGGTTAAAAATTTAACTACTAGATTTAAAAGTTGAAAAAATTTCTTAAAAATGCATTTTTTGAGTGGAAATTGAACTTTTTTTAAAATTATTTTTATATCTACAAATTACTTTAATAATTGGAAATATACCCATTTCATTCTTGGTTTAGAGTTCTTTAATTTTATTGGCAATTCGTATTTTTTGGTAGAAAATTAGTTTTTTTATGTAATTAAAAATAGGGCCGTAAAAAAATTGCCTAAAACTGGTAACTTAGTTTATAGATAATCTCTCAGAAGACTAAGAAAAAAATTGCTAATAAAATTTTACAGACTTGATTAGTGAAGCGTGGGCCACTAATGATTAGTAAAATATTACTAATTTCAGTGGTCGAGCTAACTTATAATTCAATATTGGAAATAAAATAATTTCTGGATATAAATAAATAAATTTACTCAAGACTGTGCATAATAATAAAAAAAATTTTATTAAGAGGATAAAAGTGAAAAATGGGTAATTTCAATAAAGTTACGACATGAAATACTTGACTCTATTGACACAATAAAACAGTCATACTCTGAAAATTTATACGTGACGCAGCTTGTCTCGAATTTAGAAACATTGCCTTCTGATTGTTTAAACAAAGTTTAAAAAAATTAGAATATTTAATTATCTTAAAAATTACATTGATGGTATTCCTTATTTATTTTTCAACAGAATTCTGTTTTCCATTTGCAAACTTATTTTTTAATTTTTTCTAATTTTCAATAGAAAATTGATATTTTATAAATTTCATTAGCGAAAAGTAGGTCACTGAAGATTAGTAAAAAATTACTGTTTGTATTAGTCAAGATATTTTCTAGTTTAATAGTGCAAAACAATGAATTGCTTAGTAAAAATATATTACCTGATTTAGGCATTTATATAATAATTAAAAAAAAGTTATAAACAAGTAAAACGTGAAAAAGTCAAATTTTCAGATTTAGAAATTAATTTATAACCAACAAAAAAACTGATTTCTAAAATAAATAGTTAAATTTTCAATGTAATGGGTGAATTTTAGAAAGGAAATAAATTTTTTTAGCGATTTGAATGAACTTTCATCCAGCTAGTTGAATTTGCAACCAAAAAATTTATTTAAACCAAATACTAGAATTTTCATCGAAAACGATCAATATTCAACAAAAAGAAAAAAAAAATTTTTTTATTTTTTACAAATTAGTTCAACTTTTAATTATGTACTTGGCTTTTATTAAATCAAAAAATAAGAAATCTGAGCGAAAGATTTAACGGTGAATATTAACAAGAAGAATGATTTTAAATTGAATAGAAAATAGTAAAAATTAAGCAAAATACTAATTTTCGAATAGTTCTATTTCAAACTAGAAAAGAATTTAAAATTTTAGAAAATTTTAGACAGTTAAATTAATTGATTCATTTCTAACCAAAAAAGGTGATCTTTCTACCAAAACATTTAAATTTCAATCCAGAAAGATGGATTTTCAACCAAAAATTTTCAATTTTTAAACCAATAGATTAATTTTTAACTAAATAGATGAATCTAAAGATAATTACAGAGTTTCAATAAATTTAAAGATTGAAAAAGATTTTGAAATATTTTAGGGATTTAATATAGGATTTAGAATATTTTAAAAGACTTTAAAAGATTTAAAGGCATTTCAGAATTTTTTTAATATTTCAAAGCATTTCCAAGGAATTTTATAAGATTTCCGACGTTTTCAACAATTTAAAGGGTTTTAATTGTTATGAATAAGTTATTTTAACAAATTTCGCAGAATCTTAAAGAATTTAGTTGGATTTAAAATATTTCAAGAAATTTCCAGGATATAATTAGATTTCATGAAATTTTAAGGGGTTTTATAATCTTTAAAAAAACTTCAAATAATTTATTAAAAACAATTTGGGGATTTGGTAAAATTTCAAAAATTCTAAGAGATTTTCAAATATTCTAAGGCATTTCTAAGATTTAAAATTACTATATTGATTTCATGATATTTGAAATGATTCTAAAAAATTTTCAATAGATTTAAATAAATTTCGGGGACTTCTTTGGTTTAAAATTTCACTATTTTGTTACAAAATTTTTTATTTTGATTTAAAATTTGCCATTTTAGTTGAAAATTTATCATTCTGATTGGAAGTTCAACTAGTATTTCTTTAAATTTTTTAATATTTCATTCAAACTTCGTCTTTTGTATTGAATTCAACTGTTTGTTATTTAAAATTAAAATCCTTTTTGGTTGCAATGCCAACTTTTACATTTTTTGTAAAAAATTGTCTTTTTTGGTTAAAAAATCAACTAGGTTTTTGATAGAAAAACTATTTTGATAAAAATAATTCTCTTCTAAAGATTCATGATTTTAGTGAAAACTCAACTCGTTGATTCAAAATTGATTTATTTGATCAAAAATTAGTCTTTTCCGGTAAAAAATGCGCCATTTTAGACAAAAATTTATATTCTTGTTTAGAAATTTAACAATTTTTGGTTCAATAATTATCTTTTTTGTGACAAATTAATTAATTATTCGTTTCTTCTTGAAAACATCTTCCGGCTTTAAAATTCGTCCTTTTGACTTAAATTTTTAAGAATTTAGCTCATTTTTTTGTCTAAAAAATCTCCTTGCAAAATTCGTCACTTTTGTTTGAAAATTCATCTCTTTTGGTCGAAAATTTCACCATTTGATGAAAATTCGTTTTTTATTTTTTTGGTTAAAAATTCGTGATTTGAGTTATTTATACTTTTTGGTTAAAATTTCGACTATTTAATTTAAGAGTCATAATTTCAATTGAATAGTGATTCCTTTCTTTGAAAATTTAACTATTTTATTGAGAATTCATCTTTTGTTTACGAAAATGAACTATTTGGTTAAAAATACATCTGTTTTGTTGAAATTTCGTCTTTTGTATTAAATTAAAACGTTTTTCAATTGAAATAAAAATCATTCTAAACTTTAAAATTCTCTGTAAAAAATTCGCCTTTTTTGTTAAAAATTCCACGACTTAGTTAAAAGATGATTTACTTTGTCAAAAATAATCTTTTGCTAACGATTCCTTATTTTAGTTAAAAGTACGCATCATTGATTGAAGCGTGAACTATTTCTTTAAAAATTAATCTATATTCTGAAATTAATCACTTGCGTTTGAAAATTCTTTTTTTGTTGTTAAAAATTTAATTATTTTATTCAAAAATTCCTTTTTCGTTTTCTTCGTTAAAAATTCATAATTTTAGTTATTTCTATTCGTTAGTTAAAATTTCCACTATTTGATTTAAGATTAATAATTTCAGTTGGAATCTCTTTCCTTTGTTTGAAAATTAAACTTTTATTTAAAATTCATCTTCTTGGTTGGAAACTCAATTATTTGGATAAAAATTCATCTATCTTGTTCAGATTTTATTGTTTCAAAATTTTATTGATTCAATTATTATGTTCAGGTTTTATTTTTCATTTAAAATTAAAATATTTTTTGGTTGAAATAACAACTTTTAGCTTTTTTTTAAATCGATCTGTTTTGTTTAAAAAATTAACTACTTCATTGGCAGTTAAAATATTTTGACAAAAATAATTTTTTCCTAATGATAAATAATTTTATTTAAAAATTCTTCTCGTTGGTTTGAAATTGAACTATTTGGTAAAAAATTCATTTATTTTATTTAAAAATTTGTCTTTACTAAATAGACGTTTCTATTCGAAAAATATATAAATTAATGTTTAAATAAATAGCTGACTTTTGCCACAACATAAATTACTATTTTAAATCATTTATCATAAATTGTATAAAATATTAAAAAATTTCTTGTGACCTACTCTAGCATAGTTTCCCCTAAATTTGTGATTTACTGAAATCGACTTGTGAAACCGAAAAGTTTAATTTTACAGGAGAAACGAAAAATTTTTCTGCCATGGGATTAAAAATAGAAAATTCTAAAAAAAATTATAGAAGCTCTAATGGTCTGCAAACATTAAAAATTTTGTCAAGCTGCTGTTTGTAGTTTCAGTTTGCCTTAACTTCAAATACGTTTTTATCATTAAACCAACAAATTCTCTAAGACACTGAACTTTTTTCCGTGTTTTTCACGACCAACCTAATCATAATTTCGTACTACTTAGGTTACTGAATATTTATTTAAATTAGCTCTAGAGAAAGTAGATAGCAAGATTTTTAAATAAAAAAACCCGTTTTTTATTGAAAGAATATTGAAAAATACGGAAAACATTTTTTTGAACCATTTTGTTGTACTTAAATTCAATGTTACTATTCTATTTTACTAATTAATAGTTTTTAAAGTTAAACAACTTTTTTTAAATAAAAAATTTCTTTATTTCTTAAAAATTAAACATTTCGGTTGAGATTTTTTGAATTTTATTCCAGATTGGTCTTTATGTGTAGAAAATTAATCTTTTTCTTTAAAAATTCATCTTTTTTAGTTGAAAGTTCAACTTTTTGGTTAAAAACTCTTTAATTTTATTAAAAAATTGTCTTTTTTGGTAGTAAGTTAATCTTTTTGTGTAAATAAAATAAAATTATGGGAAAAATGTATTTGCAAGAATTCTAACAAAATTTAGAAGCATTTTAATAATTTTGAAACATTTTAAGATTATATTTTTTTAAAGATTTGTGCGAAAATTTTAGACAGTTCATATTTTATTTTGAAAGAGTAATTTTAAGTTTTAGAGACCTACAAGTGTTATAAAAAAATATGGAAGGCTTTAAGACAATTCTTTTAATTTTTTGGGATTTAAAAATAAAAGTAGGTAAACTCAGTTTTGCAGGGCGACAAGAAAATGAAAAATATATTTTTAAGATGAATTCGAAATTTTCAAATGAGTTTTTTACTTATGAGTTCTAAGAGCACAATGGAAAAAATTAGAAAACGTTAAAAATTATTTCCTAAAATTTTAAAAAACGATGAAAACTCATAAGATATTTTAAGATTTTTGTAAAAATCAAGGATACTGACAAAAAATTATTTAGGTTCCTAAAACAATTTCTTTGGATTTTTTTATTTGAAAAATTAACTTAAAGAGAAAATTAAAAAAAGATTTCGTAACATTGAAATTTACAAAAAATTAAAACTATCAAATTTCATAAATATTGGGAAGATTTAAAGAGGATGAAGAAGATTTTTAAAATGTTTAAAACATTTGTTTATACAGTAAATAACTTTTCAAAATTAAAAGAAATTCGAGTCAGCTCAAAATATTTTCAAAAATGTAACAGTTATTGATTCTGCCAAATTTCTAGAAGTTATAAATATATTTTAAAACGGCTCCAATTTTTCCTAATATTTCGTGAAATCGTGTAAAATATTTTTTTGTAAATCTTCTAGTTCTTTTGTTGTTGAAAAATTTGAAATATTAAGGAATCGTTTCTAATTTTCTTCAAATTCCTACGCAGTTTTAGAAGATTTTGAGGTCATTTTTTTAAATTTTGTATAATTTTCGAAATTTTAAGAAAAATTCGAGTCATCTAAAAATATTTTTAGAAATTTAAGAGGTTTTTCATAGAATTAAAATATTTCGAATAGACGTG
>JAWWLR010217771.1:0-13006 GCA_035041075.1 Acraspis erinacei | reverse complement strand
CTGGACCCTACTTTTTTATTGCAACGTCGGACTCAGCGTCGAAAAATACATAAGAATATATAGGTCTGGTCAATTGCACAGACTCTTTTGTTTTTTTTGTGGGCCTGTGTTATTATTCAATAATGGGTACACTAAATAATTTCAGAGAATTTTACGCACAATTGGGTATAATTAAAAAAACTGCTATACACCACCTGGTGAGAAAAATTCAAACTAGAAAAAATAGGTATGATTTTAAAGACGCACTTTAATTTGTGCATAAAATTGTTTTAACGGTTTTTTCTGTGGGGTTTAAAGTATTTATTGGATACTAAAAATAAGTATTTATCAGAAACGAAAGGCCTTATATTGAATTTAATATTATAGAGCGAAAAAACACATTTTTAGAGAAATATTTTTCTAAAAAGAAAAAAAATAAGTGTACTATTTTAGTCATTTTTAAAAGATTATCAACTTAAATGGACTTATTTTCAAGCAAAAATGAAACCAAAGTAAATTTTTATTAATTTATAGATGAAATATTTCATATTTAAAAACTGATCTGAAAGTTAGGTTAGAATTTCTATTTAATATTCCAATCGTCTATTATTCGTATTACTTGCATAATCTGGATAAAATTTGTCGCTACATACATTAATTAAAGTTTATTTAAGCTTAAAATGCATTTCAACTTAAATGAGATTGTGAAAAAATTGTTGTTTTTTCATTAAACGATTTTGACAAAAATGTGTTTTTTCACAGTATACGATGGAAATTCTATCTAAACCTATTTGTTTTTGATGAAGATTTGTTTTTACTATGCAAACATTGTTTTATACTTCAAAAAAAATATCTTAAAAACACTTGTATGCAAAAATCAAAACACATCTTTAATATTGTTCCTACTCTTTGTAGTTCCAGTTTGTGGCACCGGGTGGCGAAATGGTAGACCCCCATTCCCAATATAAATATTGTATTTTCAAGTATCGTAAATTCAAAACAAAAAGGGTGAAGATTTTTAAGAATAAGAGAAAAGGAAGAATTTCAATAAAAAAGAGGGAAACTAAAAAAAAACAAGGGAAAGTCTGTGCATTCTGCGACATCTGCAAATGATGGTGAAGAATTTAGATGAAATATTTACCGAGAGAAAGAGGCGTGACATCAAGAAGCAGAACATCCGTGACATCTCCAGCGAGGACACCACCTTGAATAGCAGCGCCAACGGCAACAGCCTCATCCGGATTAACCGCTTTCGACGGCTGTCTACCAAACAGCTCTTGAACCGTTTGCTGCACTTTGGGAACTCGGGTCATGCCACCAACCAAAAGAACATCTCCGATATCAGTCTTGTTGACTTCCGCATCAGAAAGTGCCTTCTGGCAGGGCTGAATTGTCCGCTTAATCAAATCGCCGACCAGACTCTCGAATTTGCTTCTCGAAAGTTTGAGATTCAAATGTTTCGGGCCACTTGCGTCCATCGTGAGATAAGGCAAATTAATATCGGTTTGCAACGAACTTGAGAGCTCGATTTTTGCCTTCTCTGAAGCTTCCTTCAGACGCTGCATCGCCATCGCATCCTTCGTTACGTCGATGCCTTGCTGTACAATTAATCGCAAACAATTATTTCAAATTACGAATTTCAAATGAAAAAATTCCCGGTCATTTTTCCGGTTCGCAGCCTGTTTTCACGGTCAATGAAATTTTAGAAAAAAATCGAACTCTAAAGCAAAAATTGCTCTTGAATTTTTAACTTTTAAAACTAAAACCATATAATTCATTTATTTTATTTGGTGTTGAAAATTCATATTTTTAGATAGATGCTTAATCGTTTTATTGAAGATTTTTCTTTTTGGTTCAAACATTTTTGTTGGTTTGTTGAAGTATTTTTATTTTTAGTTTGTTTAAAATATCTTTTTGGATCACATACTTTATTGAAAATTTCTTTGATTTTTTTAAAAATTAATTGTTGTAACTAAAATTTAAATGACTTGATTTTTTATTTAAAATTTATATTTATGAGTTGAAAACACGCTTATTCTGCTTCTTGGTTGAAACTTCAACTTTTTGTTTAAAAATTTATTTATTCTGTTAACAATTCATCTTCTTCGGTATAAAAAGAATTTTGTTGGTGGAAAATTAACGTATTTTGTTGAAAAATCATTTTTTCTTTTTGTCAAAAATTAATCTTCTTAGCAAAAAGCGAATAAGATCAATTTCTTTTTCATAGAAAATCAATTTTTTTTGTTAAAAATTAAACTATTTTGTAAAAAAATTCCTTCTTGTTTTTAAATTGCCTTAACTGAAAATGTAGGCATTCCATTTTTTGTTTAAAATTTATTTTTTAGATTTGAAAACTAATATTTTTCGTTGAAATTTCATGAAATAAATTCCCGGTAATTTCTCGTTTTTTCCAGTTCACAGGCATTTTTCAGTCAATAAAATTTTAAAAATCCAACTCTAAAGCTACTAACATTTTTCAACTGAACATTTTTTACATTAAAATTAAAATTATTTTTTATTTTAAATAGTTTAAAAATCCTTAAAATGCTCAGAATTTTGAAACATTTACATGTTGTTTTATATATTTTTTAAAATTATTTTTAAATATCTTCAGAACTTTTTTTCTTTTCAAAATTCTATTTTGATAATTTTTTTAATCTTTTTAAAAATTTAATTAAAATTAATTTTTCAGAATAAAAAATCACTTTAAATTATACTAAGAAATATTTTTTATTCTTTTGAAGTCTTTCAAAATTCTTGAAGTTTCTAATTTCGTTGTTCTAAATTTGCCAAAATCGATATACGCAGATACGTAGACACTTCGTTTAAATTATTTGAAATCATTTCAAATTTTTAATTTTTTTTTAAATTCTAAATATATCTTCAGCTTACTCGAATTTTTTCTAAGAATAATAAGTGTTAAATTTTTATTTATACATCAAAATTCAACAATTTAACTTACAAATGAATTTTTTTTTAATAAGACAATGTTTCTTAATTGAAAATTTTCAAATTGAATGGTTTAAAAAGGAAATACTTTAGACTAAAATACTATTTGAAATTTAATAAAAGCCTTCGATAAAAAATATTTTTTTTTGGGCAATTTTAAAATTAAAAATAGTTTATAACAATTCAATCAATTTAAGAGTCATTAAATAGCGATACAATTGAAAAAGATAACAATTTAATCAATTATTTTAAAAAAAGATTGAAATCAAAGTTGGATACATTTTTTTTCTAAAAATTTCTAAAATTCCCAGTCAAAAAATAAATGTATTATCATTTACCTGTCTCAAAAAATTCCGGGTTTCCCGCTCCAGCGACAACCCTCGCCTTTTTTTTAAGTATTAATAATGAAATTCAATTTTTATTTGAAATTTTATTCTTTAGTATATAAATTATCGAAATTCCTATTTATTTGTAATCTTTTCCCTTTTTCTCATTTTGCCACTTAAACGCGAAATAAATTAATAGAACACCAATAAAAAATCCAACTATTTTTGGTTCGAAGTTCATTATTCTCAGTTGAAAAGTCTCCTATTAATTTTTTCGTTAAAAATTATCTTTTTGTATATAAAAATTGTATTAATTGGTTCAGAATTGCATTGTTTTGCTGAAAATTCAACAGTTTTGTTAAAAATACATCCTTCTTGGTAGAAAATATAACTGTTTTTGTTAAAAATTTGTCTTTTCAGCTTGATAATTCAACAATAAGATTGAAATTTTATTTCTTTCTTGACTGACACATTTTTTTGCAAATGTATCTCTTTCTGTAGAAATTTCATCTATTTGGGCTAAAAATGCAACTTTATTTTTAAAAATTAATCTGTTTCAGTTTTCAAAATTAACTTTTTTGCTGGAAATTCAACTGTTTTGTAGGAAATTCATATTTTTAACTCGAAATTAAACAATTTGTTAGAAATTTTAAATATTTGGTCAAAATAATCTATTTTAGGCGATTCTTCAGGTATTTTGTTGAAAATTCAACTTTGTTGGTTCGATCCAACTGTCTTTTATTTTAAATCAAAGTTTTTTTGGTTAAAATATCAGCTATTTACATTTTTCGTTGAATTTTATAGAAAATTTGTGTTTTTGGCTTCGAAATTTTACAATTTGGTATAAATTCAACTATTTAACACAAAATTAAAGTGTTTTTCGAAATTCAGTTTTTTTTAAATCAAAAATTAATTCTCCTTATTAAAAATAAACATTTTTCAAAACGAAAAATAGATAAACATAAGATTAATCAAATAAAATTGAATTAATATCACATTCATAATTCAAAATATTTAGAGGAAATTGTATTAAAATTCAACTATTTGATAGAAAATACATTTATTTAAATGACAATCCGTATTTTTTGGTAGAAAATCTATTTTTTTAATTAAAAATGCAATTGTGTGATTGAAAATTGATCTGAAAATTGTTAAGTAAGAAATTATTTCGTTGTAAAATCGTCTTTTTTTGTTATATTCCCCTTTTTTTATTTAAAATTAAAATATTTTTTATTTAGATATTAACTATTATACTTTTTATTGTAAATTAGTATTTCCAGGTTGAAAATGCAACTGGTTTGTAGAGAATTTGTCTCTTTGATTTAAAAATCCAACAGTCTTGTAAAAAATATGTTTGCTTTTTTATTGAATTTTTTTCACTGAAAATGCCATTATTCGATTTTTTGTTAAAAACTAATCTTTTTTTGTTGTTGAAAATTCAACTAAAGAGTTGACTTTTTTGTAGCAAAACATTGACTTTTAATCACAAAACCTTGAAATTTTAACAAAAAAGTTAATAGAACCAAATAGTTTATCACCGGAAATCGGTTATTTAAAAAAAAATTGATCTCAAGAATTAAACTTATTTGGGCTATCTTAATGTTTTTCGTCGGAAATTGGTATTTTTTTACACAAAAGAAACGGCTGAATTGTCCATATACAAAAATAATATAAATAATTCTAAAGTTATGATATTAATGTTGATCAATTATCAGAAATATTTTCCTAGCTTTTCTTTTCTATTATTTTAGATGGCAGATACTATGAAATAAAACCTTGTTGGAGAAATATTTTATATTTTAATTTAAGAACTGCGCGAAACAAGAAAAATCGAGCGAGTAGAGCATTTTTAATTTCTACTCATTACACAGTTATTTTTAAAATAAAAGAATTTCCCCTCTCTTCACCAAAAAAATTCCCATAATAAAAAAATATATAATTCAGAATACATAAAAATTTCAATTGACTTTTTAATCTCCAGCACTCAAATATAGCCTCGAAATTCGTGGAAATTAAATAAATACAAGAATTCAACGACCAAATTTGGACTACAAATTTTTATAAATGCTTTTTGGTTAATTAAAAAAAATCTAATTTGATCATTCGATCCTTTTTTTTATTTCCAAGAATTTCGCGATTAAAATACCAATTTGTAATCTATCTATTTTTAATTTAAACACATTTAAAAATAGTTTAAAGAAATAAATCTTAAAAACTTACGTCTTTCTTGAATTCAGTTACTAGGTAATTGACTAAAGCATTGTCGAAATCTTCTCCGCCCAAAAATGTGTCGCCATTTGTGGACTTGACTTCGAAAACTCCTTTTTGAATTTCCAGGATGGAAATGTCGAAGGTACCACCTCCCAAGTCGTAGACGGCGATGCTAGGAATTTTAATTTTCTTATTAATAAAACAGCGATGAAATTAACTTTCACACAAGGTATGTCTCGACTAATTTCAGCCTAAAAGGGCTTACACCTCTTTTATATCTCTGATATTTCACGATCATTTTAAAACCCCCCAAAAAAATACCTAGGTGGATTTTTAAAGAAACTTGATTTTTTTATTTTTATTTAAAGATTATTTTGTATATTTTTATGGAAATAACTCCAAATTTAAGCTTAAGTATCAATTAAATAAAAACTTTTAGGAATTCAAAAAAATCTATTAAATGAACTAGAATTGCTTAAATTTAGAATAATTTAAGTTAATTACAAAAATTTAAAAGCATTCCTACAAAACAATTTCAGGTTTCTTTCAATTCCATTGATTACAATAAAATTTGACTCAATATTGAGTAAAATGGAGTGAATTTAGAAAAATTCAAGGCAAATTCTAAATAAATTGCAAAAAATATTCGAAAATCTGATGATACTTCCTGAAATCCTGAAAAATGTCTTAAAATGTCTGAGAGCTCTTAAGCCCAATAAAATAATTGAAATCATCGAAAAATTTTTAAAATCCCTTAGAATTTTTTAAAATATCCTATAATCTTAAATTGTGTGTAAAATCCTTCCATATTTTCCGAAATTCTTTAAAGTCACATGCAATTTTTTTTAATCCCTTTAAAATTATTAAGACCCTTGGAATATTTTTAAATTTTCTCGAATTTCTTTTCAATCTTTACAATGCCCTCAAATATTTCGAATCCTTTGAAATTCCATTGAATTACTGAAATCGATTTAAAATGTCTTTGTCATCCTTTTTAAATAACCTACAATATTTTTAATCATTTAAAATCTTTTGAAATTTGTTTAAGTTCTTGAAAATGCCAAGAAGTTTGACAAAATAATTCAAATCCTTTAAAAAATATTTATGAAAAAATACATCGAATGAAGTGGAATTGAGTAAATTAACTAACAAAGAATTCGAGGTGAATTCCAAAAAATAATTTCAAATCTCTTCAAATTTTAGAAGCCCCACGAGAAACCTCACTTCTCTTGAATAAATTCTTTAAAATATATTAAAATATTATTAAATAAATTTTGATATTTCCTGAAATCCTGGAAAATTTATTAAAATCCCTTAAAATCATTAGATACCTCGGAAATCTTGTCAGTAAAATCATTCCACAACTTCCAAAATTAAACAAAAAATTTTATCCTAAGATATTTCAAGCGCCTTAAAATTCCTTCAAATTAAAGAAATTAACTTTAAAATCCTTGGAATCTTTTAAAGTTATCTAAAATATTTCAAATAAGGAGCTATTGAAAATGCCTTAAAATTTATAAAAATATCCTAAAACATAAAAAATCCTTTTAAATAATTAAAATCTATTAAAAATTTTGAAGTCAGTCGAGAAACACCGTGTTCGCTGATATTTGCCTCCCTTGAAACTTACATTTTGTCATCAGTTTTATCCATTCCATAGGCGAGGGCAGCCGCAGTGGGTTCGTTGATGACTCGGAGCACATTGAGACCAGAAATTTGTCCAGCATCTTTCGTCGCTTGTCGCTGAGAGTCGTTGAAGTAAGCGGGCACGGTGACAACTGCATTTTTCACGGGGGTACTTAGGTAACCTTCGGCAGTTTCTTTCATCTTCATCAGAACAAATGCACCGATTTGACTAGGGGAATACACTTTTCCATCTCCTCCTTGAACCCAGGCATCTCCGTTCGATGCCTTTACGATTTTATACGAGACCGTTTTCCTATAATTTCAATAAAACTTCTTCAATTAAGCAATTAATAAAAAAATAAAGAATGTCCAGTCAGGGTTTTTAATACAAATCGGGGGAAAAAATGCCCTAAAAATTCCAGGGGGTTTCCAGCTATTTCGCAATATTCAGCACCGTTTTGAGAGTTCATTATAACTAACGTTTTAGCACCATCGATCATTTAAATAATACCAATAATATAATCAATTATTTCTTGAATTTGTCCTTAAGGTTCATGAAATTAAATAATAATTTAAACAATTTTTTATTAAATCTTCTTATACTTAAAATTCATTGAATATTTAGGTGAATTTTATATGGGTACTATATTAAATTCAATTTAAACCGTTCAGAATTCCTAACTTTTCAAGTAAAAATATTGCGCTTTCAACAAGTTAGATGAGTTTTCCACCAAAAAAATTAATTTTCTACGAAAAAAGATGATTTTTCATCCACATACACGAATGATCTAAGAAATAGTTGAATTTTCAAGTAAAAAATATAAATTTTCAATCAAATAGTTGAATTTTGAACTAAAAAAGATTATTCTTCAACCAAAAATGGAATAATTAAATTAAATCAGTTAACAAAATTAATTTTCCACCAAAAAAACCAACAAATTTTCAAAGAAAATGATGAATTTTCAACTAAAATTATAAATATTTAACTGAAATAGTTTAATTTAAAAAGAATGAATTATCAACTAAACTGATGAATCTTTCAATAGAATAATTGAAATTTCAATCAAGACGATTAATTTCTACCAACAAGAGGCGAATTTCCAATTAAAAAAGATCATTTAACAACCAAATATTGAATAATTAAATTTTAAGTGTAAAAAAGTTTAGTTCAACCCAAGAGACTAATTTCCCACTTAAATGATGGCATACTTAAATGGAATAATTACGTTTTTATTTTAAAACAAAAAAGAAAATAATTTTCAACCGAAAAAACTACATAAATAAAGTTTAAATTTTGAAACAAAGTGATGAATTTTCAACTAAAATCATGAATCTTTAATTAGAATAGATTCATTTGAAAAAAATAAATTTACAATGCAAGAAGCTTAATTTCTACCAAAAAAACGACAAATTATCAATTAAAAACGCTAATTTTTCAAACAAAAACCAAACAGATGAATTTTCAACTGAAATTATCAATCTTTAACCAGCATAATTGGATTTTCAAACAAAAGGGCGAATTTTTAACCAAGAAGATTAATTCCTACAACAAGATACGAATTTTACAATCATAAAAGATAATTTATTCTTCAACCAAAAATTGAATAGTTAAGAAAATTAATTTTCCACCAAAAATACAAACAAAATTTTCAACCAAATAGTAGAAGTATCAATTTTAAGAGTGAAATTTTCAGTAAAAAAATTAATTCTCAGCCAAAGAAAAAAGGAATATTAAAAAAAAATAGCTCATTTTTCAATCATTGCAAACAAACTCTCGAATTTTTAAGCAAGAAGCTAAACTTGTATCCAAATTCACCATTTTCCATCCAGATATTTGATTTTTCAACAATAAATGGAATATTTAAATTAATATTCAGTTCAAAATACAGCAATATATACTATTTTTCACAATGAAGAGTCATTATTATCCAATTTTATATTGCAATTTAAACAGAAAAAATTAAACACGCCCTCGAAAAAATTCCCTGACTAGAAAAAGTTTGAAATAATAGTAATTATAACAACAACTTACATTTCCTTCTTTACTTCTGCATCTTCAAATTTACGACCAATGAGACGCTTCGTGGCGTAGAAAGTGTTTGCCGAATTTGTTACCGCCTGACGTTTTGCTGGCATACCAACCAATCGTTCTCCATCTGAAATTATAAAAAGTACTCGTAATAAAAAAATTTAAAAAACTAAATAAAATTGTTTTTTGTTGTTTTCTTTAAGCACAAACCTTTGGTAAAAGCAACATAAGACGGGGTTGTTCTTGATCCTTCGGCATTTTCGATAACTTTTGGATGCTTGCTCTCCATACAAGCAACACATGAAAATGTAGTTCCCAGATCAATACCGATAACAGCCCCCTTCACTCCTTCAGACCTATTTTTGAATTTTATACAAATAAATATAAGATATTGAAAGAATTATTTTTAATCTTATCTCCAGAGACACGTGATTTTAAAAACTGTGAACTAGTGTGGTCCAACACTTTTTTCTTTAAATTTGCATGCATATCGCCCCCCAATTTATTCGAATCAACAAACAGTAAATGCGATTTTTTAAACAAAAAAAGATTTTAGACATAAATACGTTTTTGTACATTTTATTCAGTATCGTCAATATTCTGTGAATCAAGTTGAAACACAACATTTCTCTTCACAATTATCTATAGAATATAAATCAATAATCATTTTTTAAAATATCGCCCCATAAGTTGGTTTTATAGGGTAAATATCGATAAGAAATAATTTTTCAAACCAATTATTATTATTTATAATAATATTCTGTTATAATAATCCTCGATAGTTGCATTTATTATAAATATTTTCACTTTTTCTCCATTTGGTTTGGATAATTCATTATTATATTAAATAATATTCTCTTTGAATAATGCTAGAAAGTTGCGATTTTCCCTTAAATTTTTGTACAATTTTTACACAGGGAAAAGTATTTATTAATTAATATCATTATTTAAATAAATTATTATTGTTCATAACCTTCTTCTCTTAGAATGATGCTAGCAAGTTGTGGGCCTCTCTGATGGTTTAAAAATAATTCTCTCTAATATATATTTATTATTAATTTTTCATGACTAGAAATTAAGAATTATCTAAGAGAAGATAGTTACAAACAGTAATTATTTAAACTATTATGTTTGTTAACTTGCATTAATTATTACCTCATTAAGCAAAAAGTGGACACAAAGTTAAAAATTTAGGAAAAAACTGTAATTATTTAGGGGCCGTGCATAAATTACGCATAATTTTTTTCTGAAAATTTGAATAATAAAGCCATTGAATTTCATCCAATAAGCTTAACTTTTAAGCCCACAATATATTTCTAGAAAACAGTGGAGTTTTAAAATAGATAATTCAATTTTCAACCAAGAATATTAATTTTCTACTAAAAAGACTGATGCTCAAAAAACACATAAACTTTTAACCAATTAGTTGAATTTTCTACAAAATTCATGAGTTTTCAACCAAACATTTGAATTTTGAAAATAAAAAAGATCAATTATTAACCAGAATTGGAATATTTGTATTTTCATTTAACAAAAAAATAACTTTCCATGAACTGAAACTAATTATCGCCGATTGAAGATAACATTTTTTTCCAGGAATTAAGTTATCGTAAAACTTTAAACGCGTTTTTCGCGAAACAACTTTTTTTAACTGGGAAAACAGTAGCTTCACAATTAAATTCTATATGGGAGTGTCGATCCATTTATTCAGAAGTGCACTATTTCTAAAAAATTTAATGTTAAAAAACCCTTCGTATTTATATATCCAATAGTATACAGATGATAAATTTCTATGTTTTTTCGTTCCAGGTCTTATATTATACTTTACGAGAAAAACATCCTCTCGTGAAATAATTTTTAACAACAAAAAAACTAATTTTTATGAAAGAATAAATTTCTATCAAAAAGACGATTTTTTCAGAAAATACATGAATTTTCCACAAATAGTTGAATTTTATATTTAAGCAAAAATAAATTTTTAACCTAACGTCGAATAGTTAAACTTTCAGTTAAAAACATACATTTTTATCCAAAAAAAATTATTTTCTACCAAAAAAACACGAATTTTCAGCCAAATACATATATTTTCTACCAAATCGCTGGACTAAGAGTATTATTATTATTAAGAGTATTATTCTACCAGAAAAGACGAATTTCAAAAAAAATACATACAATTTTTAACAAAATAGTTCAATTTTCCATCATAAAGACAACTTTCAAGCGAAATACATCAATTTTCACACAACAGTATTCGTTTTTACCAATAAGGACGAATTTTTAACAAACCGCATGCATTTTTAACCAAATAGTTGAATTTTGAACTAAAAAAGATCAATTTTCAACGAAAAATTAACTTTAAACTGACACAGTTTATTTTTTAAACACACAGTTGCATTTTTAACTAAAAAAGATTACATTTATACAAAAAGAGATGAATTTTCGAATAGAAGATCAAATGTCAAGAACAATTTGCAACAAAATCATTATTTTTTAACAAAAAAATATGAATTCCTAAGCTGAAATTTTAACCAAAAAGAATCACTTTTCCATTGTAAATTTTTAATTTAGTTCGCAATTTAAATGGAAAAACGAGAAAAGGGGGAAAGACTTTGTAGCCTGCGACAAATAGAAATTTTGAAGTTCATTTTGAATACTTTTAAAACATTTGGCTCGTTAACGGGAAATTTGACATAGAAAATAACAGCTGAAAACCAGCGGTTTAAAATTAAATCTATGTAATATTTTCTTCGCCAGGAGACCTTAAAATATTGCCATTGAATTGAATTTTTAACCCAGGAGATACATTTTGAATAAAAATTAATTTTCAATGCGAGAAATTAATTTCCAATCAACAAGATTAATTCTTAACAAAATATAAGAATTTTCAACGAAATTTAGAATTTTTAAAGGAATTTTCAATCTAATAGATAAATTTTTTAACCAAATTATGTGATATTCTAAAAATAAATATTCCTTTGTGTTCTATGGCTAATTCTGAAGAGAAATGTTGAGTTTCATCTCAATTCGTCAACTATTGCCGATTCTGATTTCTGAATACAATGAACAAAAACGTCTTTTTTTACGGGAAATAGGGTCAAACTTCATGGGGCTTACGAAACCACTAAATATCATTTTATTTGCAAAACAACGCATTTATATTTCTTTTGGGATTCGAACAAATTTGGGCGCGATATCCATAAAAACCCGAGAAAAAAAATTCTAATGGATTTTTGGACCCCCCTAGAGTTTAAACTCTCAGGTTACGTAACATGCAAAATGGATTTTCTGGAGAATAATTTAGTATTTGTCGTTACTTTTAACAAATTTTGTAATTGCTGCATGATGAAATTTGTTTTTAAAATCTCGTGTGCTATTTTATATATAAGTTGCTATAATTATATTTAAAAAATATCAAAAAGTAAACAAATTTGTTTCTTCTTTTTAAGAATTCTATGGAAGACCTTGAATTATAACCTAAAAATGAAGTATTATTTGAGGATTAAATTATTACTTACTTGTATCGGTACTGATTAAGTTCGGCATTTCTTTGAGGTAAAGCGACCATCGGAGCGATGCCCTAAAGATACCAATAAAATTGATTATTTCAACTATTTCAGAACAAAATGAAAACTCTCGAAAAAATTGGAGCATTAAAATGAAAATTAACCCAAACAGTTATCCTTTCTTGACAAAAAAAATATATATCCCCTCAAAAAAGTAAAAATTGTATAAATTTCGGAGGCACGTGCCGCTAATCTAAGAAATTATGAACCTAAATATATATTATCACAAAAATTAAGTTCATGAAATATCTAAAATGGTCTGAAATTCCGAAGCAATAAAAACCGATTTTTTAGACACCGTGAAAAAGAAATTTCAGTCAGAA
>JAWWLR010217721.1:0-13009 GCA_035041075.1 Acraspis erinacei | reverse complement strand
ATTTAAAAATACTTTGCTATATATATATATATATATATATATATATATATTTACTTATAATTTTAGACATAGATTTGCATTTTCCCTACAAATTTTAAAAAAGAATGTATTTTCTTGAAATCTTTCAAATTTTTAAAAAGCTTTCAAATTTTTTCTTCAAAATCTATCAAAAATCTACATTTTTCTAAATATTTTGAAATCATTTCGAATTTTAGATTATTTTTCATTTGTTTTTAAACTTGTATCTACACCTACATATCTTTGGAAATGATACTAATTGTTCCTAAGATGTTTGAAAAATCTTTAAAAACTGAAAAGTTCTTAATGTCATTCACATTTTTTCGATATTTTTAGAGATGTTTAAAATGTTTTAGAATCTTATTAAAGTTTTATCCCAAAATAATTTTGTAAAATAAAAAACCATTTTCAGTTATCGCCAGAATATTAGGAAATTTGTCCGATTCCCTTCAAATCCTTAAAAATTCTTAAAAAGCTTCTAAATTTTTGTTTGGAATCTTCAAAAACAAGATACGTGATACGTTTGTTGGCGAAGAGTGGGGTCCCCATGTCAACAAAAATAAAAGTATGGATTTTTCAAGATTTTGAATTAAAATTTCGAAGTTTCATAAGGATTTTGAGAAATTTTAAGACAATAAATTTTTTTTGAAGATTTCAGGAAAAATTTTGATTTACTCTCTATTTTGTAAAACTAATTTTCAGGCAACGTTTAAAAATATTTTAAAAATTTTTTTAAATATTCGAATACGTTTAGCAGATATTTAAAAGTTTTGAAAGGATAAAAAAATAATTTAAAAAATAAAAAGGTTTCAACAAATTTGAAATAAAATGTAGATTTTTGAAGATTTCGAAAAATGAAACGAGTATATTTTAAGGATTTTTCAAAGGTTTCAAGATAATATAAGAAATGTTCTTAAAATGTATGAGAAAATTCAAACATAGTTTGTTCTTTTTATTTTTACTATTAAATTTATTATTTATTAATCCTGTTAAAAATAATCTCTCAAATATGTGTGTAAAAACTAAAAACATATTAATTTGGTGAAGGAATGAACTTAATAGAATAATATGATAAATAATAATAATTATTGATATAAAATTAAAATTTCGAATAAAAATGTATTTCTTAGGTTTAAGGTAAACGTCCCTGGTATTTCGTTAATTCTAATGAATGTTCTATCTATTCGCTGTTATAACATTCTAAAATAAGTAGGTTTATTCAATAAACGTTACCTTTCACATACCCTTTTCTTTAAAAATCCATATTTTTTATTTCAAAATTCAACTTCTTTTGAGAACTATTGAATTTCATTTTAAATTCGTTTTTTTCGTTAGAAAATTAATCTTTTCGTTAAAAAATTTAACAACTTATTATTAAATTCGAACTTATTTCTTAAAAAATATAAAAAATTCATTCTTTCTTAAAAATTAAAATTTTAGTTTCAGAATTCTTTAACTTGGTTAAAAATTCGCCGTTTTTGGGAGTAAATTAATCTTTTTGTTTAAAAATTCATATTTTTAGTTACAAATTCAACTTTTCTTTGAGAATTTTTGAATGAAAGTTCAACTATTTTCTAAAAAATATTAAACTTAAACTATTAAATTTCTTTTCAAATTCGTTTTGTTTAGTTAGAAAATTAATCTTTTCGTTTAAACATTGAAAAACTTAGTATTATAGTTGTTATAATTTTTTAAAATAAAGTCAAATTGTTTCTTTTTTAAAAATTCAACTTTTTGATTAAAAAATCTTTAATTTGGTTAAAAATTCGCTTCTTTTGGTAGTAAATAAATCTTTTTGTTTAAAAACTCATATTTTTTGGTGGAAAATTCAACTTTTGTTGAGAATTTTCAAATTCGTTTACAACTTCGTTGTTTCGGTTGAGAATTAATCTTTTTGCTTAAAAATTAATGTCTCTGGTGAAAAATTTAATAACTAGGTTTTAAAGTTGAACTATTTTCTTAAAAAGGAAAAAACTTCTTTCTTTCTTAAAGATTCAACTGCTTGGTTTAGAATTCTTGAATTTTATTTAAAATTCGTCTTTTTCGGTGGTAAATTAACCTTTCTGTTTAAAAATTCATCTTTTATAGTTGAAAATTCAACTTTTTGTAGAGATTTCAATAATGAGTATTTTTTGTTAGAAAATGAATCTCCTCGTTTAAAATTTTAAAAACTTATTATTATAGTTAAACTTATTTCCTGAAAAATAAAAAATAAATTTCTTTATTAAAAATTAAACTTTTTGGTTCAGAAATCTTTAAAATGGTTAAAAGTTCGCCTTTTTTGATAATAAATTAATCTTTTTGTTTAAAAATTCATATTTTTAAAAAATATAACTTTTTTTTAGAATTTTTTAAAACTTCGTTTTTTTCGGTAGAAAGTTAATCTTTTTGTTTCAAAATGTATATCTCTTGTAACAAATTTAATAAATAGGTTTTAAAGTTGAACAATTTCCTTAAAAATCTAAAAAGATTCTTTCTTTTTCGAAAATTTAACTTCTTCGTCAAGGATTCTTGAATTTTATTGAAAAAGTGTATTTTTTGGTAGCAGATTAACCTTTTTCTTTAAAAATTGATCTTTTTTAGTTTAAAATTTAACTCCTGTTGAGAATTATTAAATTTTTTGAAAAATTCTTTTTTTCGTTAGAACATTAATTTTTTCATTTAAAAATTGAACAACAGTACTGCAGTTGATCTAATTTCATAAAAATAACAAAAAAGTTTCTTCTTGAAAAATTCAACTTTTTGGTTCAGAACTTTTTAAGTTTGTTGAAAATTCGCCTTTTTGTAGTAAATTAATCCATTCGTTTAAAAAATCATCTTTTTAGTGGAAAATTACACTTTTGTTCAGAATTTTTGAATTTAGAAAAAAAATCGTTCTTTTCGTTAGAAAATTAATCTATTCGTTTAAAAATTCAAGAACCTAGTATTATAGATAAACTAATTTCTTAAAAATTAAAAGAAATCTTTCTTTCTTCAAAATTCAACTTTTTGCTTCAGAATTCTTTAATTTGGTTAAAAATTCGCCTTTTTTGGTAATAAATTAATGTGTTTGTTTAAGAATTCATATTTTTTAGTGGAAATTCAACTTTTTGCTGAGAATTTTGTTAAAAATACATTTTTTTGGTAGTAAGTTAATTTTTTTGCTTAAAATTCATATTTTTTTTATGCAAAATTCAAATTTTGTTGAGTATTTTTGAATTTTGTTACTAATCCTTTTTTGTAGAAAATTAATGTACTACTTTCGGAAAAATTAAAAAATTCTTTCTTCTTCAAAAATGCAACTTTTTGCTGTGAGAATTCTTGAATGTAGAAAATTAATCATTTTGTTTAAAAATTAAGTAGTTTAACTCCTGTTTTTGCCCCAAAGGAACGCGAATTATTTTATTGGCTAAAAATAATCATTTCCGATTTGTGGTAAAAGTTTAGGACGGGGGATATTACCTATAAATCTAGAAATTTCCAGACTTTAACTAGATGACATTGAATACTTTCACATTTCTCATTCTACCTCGCATTCCACATTTCACATTTCAGTTTTCTCAATTCATTGTTTTCATGCTCAATTTCTATTATATTTTGATGTTGACGTTAATTTATGTCAAAAATTGAAGGGGAATTTGATTTATAAAAAAATATATGTTCTTATTTATAATATACTTAAAATGCCGAAAAAATGGTTATTGTCCAAATAGAATGGATGGAAAAGTTATTTAAAAAATCAAATTTCTGGAATTTTCTGAAATATTAAAAAAATTTTCATAAATTTGTTGATACTCCTGAATTGTTTCTGGGAAATATAATACATTTTTGTATTATAATAGATAAAAATATTCAAGTACAAGTACCACTATTACGGAATTTTCCGTAAGACTAGTCAGTGCCTTAATTCTAAGCAAGACCCGTAATTTGAAAAAATGTTTAATTTCGATGACCATGAACAATTTTTACGAACCCGGAAAAACCAGAAAATTTTTTCCCGCATTAATACGCCTATTCTGGTCCGATTTTCAGCTTTATTGAAACAATAACAAGATAATATTGTGAACAATTTAAAAAGGTCAGATCCCTCTGAAGAACAAGTTGTGTTTTAAAGCTACTGCCTCTAAATGGAAAACAAAAATTATTTACTAACTTCTGCTATTATTCCGAAAATGTCTCATATTTTCAGATTATTATTATATAAAAAAGAACATAGGTATAAAATCGAAAAAATAATTTGTTTTCTTTTATATTTATTTAAAGTTGAACATATTTTTGGTTAAACTAATATTATAAATAATTTTTAGTATAAACTAAATAATAAAGATTTCCGCAAACTTTTGGATTTTTTGGAAATCTTTTGAAATATTATCTCGAAACTATTTTTAAAATTAAAAAACCACTTTAGACTTTCTCAGAAATATCTTTAGAAAATATTCGTATTATTATCTCGGAAACTTTCAAAATCTTTAAAGACCTCCACATTTTTTGTTCGGAAATCTTCAAAAATCTACATTTTGATTTTAGTTTTTTTAAAAACTATTTTCGATTTTGAAATTATATTATATTTTCCTAACATTTTTGAAAAATATTTCAAAACTAAACAATTTTCCTTAAAAACATTCAGATTCTTTTTTGAAAATTTAAAAAATCTTTTTAAATATTTTTAAATATTCTCTTAAAATTCATTTTACCTAATTAAAAAATCATTTTTTCATTTTCTGGGAAGATGAAAAAAGTTTATTCTTTTGAAATCTTTCGCAATTTTTAAAAAGCTTCCGAATTTGTTATTAAAAATCTATCAAAAAACGAAATTTTTTAAAATAATTTCTTTCTGAATTAAACCTTATTAAAATTTATTCAAACCATAATTTTGCAAAATAAGAAATTATTTAAAGTTACCCCAGACATCTTAGAAATTGATTTTTATTCTTTTTAAATCGTTAAAAATTCTTAAAAAGCTTCGAAATTTTTGTTTTAAATCTCCAAAAATGTACATATTTTCTCATTTTTTTAGTTATTCTTGAGACTAAATTTATTTTGCTATCTTTTCAAAATTTTGAAGTCCTTGGCACTTATTTTAAAATAATTTGAATTAGTTAAATTTTTTTTTAAATTCAAACATTGATCTGAAATTCTTTCAGATTCTTTGAAAGAATGCTATTGTGGTTATATGTGTATGTAGAAGTGTTTCAAACAAAATTATCTTCTTTCAACATAGTAGATATTTCAATGCCGAATAATAAAATTCTGTCTTGGCCCAATTACGAGGAAGTAGAAAACATGCATCTTATGTTCTAGTGATAATAAAGGCAACAATTTTATTCTTAACTTTTGGACTTTATGAAAAATCGAAAAGCTTCGAAGACTTCAAAATAGGTCGAGAAACAATCTGGAAGAATGTTGAGAACATTTTTGCAGGATTTGAAAATATTTTAGGAATTATTTCTTTGAAAAGATAGAAAATAATTTAAATTTTGAAAATGCTTCACCAGTGTTCATTCACCAAAATACGTGATTAGTTTTAGAAGGAAGGGGGGGATCTGTAAAAGTATCATTTTCAATGTAAATAACGTTAAAAAGGATTTTAAACCATTTAGAAAAAATTGAAAACGTTTAAGAGATATTTAGTACTTTTGAAAAGATAAAAAAATAATTTTGAAAATAAAGAGGTATTAGATGATTTGAAACAAAATGAATAATTTTCAGATTTTGAATAAAAAATTAGAAGCTTTTTAAGAATTTTGAAAGGTTTCAAGAGAATATTAAAAAAATGTTTCAACATTTATTGGAAAATTGAGAATAACTATTTATTCTATAAAATTTATTGAAGGGAATGTTAAAAAATAATTTAAAAATATTTCCAAAATATTAAAACAGATACTCTGAAAGATTTTAACGCACATTCATTAATTTTGCCGAATTAAAAAAAAATTTTACGTTAAAATGTGAAAAACCTCAGATCTTTATTTTGAAAACTGAAGTTTAAGCGAATAATAGAAAATATTTGAAAACATGACAATAGATTTTCAAAGTTCTCAAAACTTAATCCTGAAGATTTTAGACAATTTTAGGAATAATTTAAATTCGAATTTCGAAAGAAAATTTCTTATAAATGTTCTGGATACATTTTCAACATATCTGAAATCATTAAAAATACAGTGCAAGTAAATAATTATTCGGAATTTTTGTTTTGTATTCAAAATTATATTTTTCATGAAATTATTATCTGCATACTATTTATTTTCTTTCTCGAATGAAAAATCTTTTTATGGTTGAAAATGCACCTTGTTTAGAGTTAACTTTGTTATTGAAAATTTATATTTTCTGGTCAAAAAATCAATCTGTCGGTGAGCACGGTAACTTTGGAATTGTTCATCTATTTTAGTGGCGTTTTGTACACTCTTTTAGTATCGAGAACTGAAGGCCAAGTTCGTTAGCCAGCTATTTTGGATAAAAATGAAAAAAGAGAGCATTTTCAAAATGTTTGTAACTATTTTTTTTAAATTTAAAAATGCTATGTACGGTTATTCACAGTGCTCGACAATTTGAACAATTTATTTACACAATTTTTTTGATAAAAAGAAAATTATCTACGTTATAGAAATTTCGAAATTCAAAAAAACAAACGAAAATGAAAATCTTAAGCCAAACCATTCACGAAATAAAAAATTTCAAAGGCAGAACAAATTTTGTTTGAAAACCCTGCAAGATTATCATAATTACTTTTGAATTTTCTTGAAATATCGAAAATTTTAATCTGAATCGTAAAAAAATAATGAAAAATTAATAATTTAATTTTGCAGTCAAACTATGCAAGATGCGAAAAAAATGATACTAGAAAAATTGTGCACCCAGAAAGGATCTATAAAATTTATATTAATCATTTTATGATGAAATGAGTATTTTTTGTTTTATTCGTTAGAAATAAAATTCAAAA
The DNA here is from genome assembly GCA_035041075.1 of Acraspis erinacei. NCBI lineage: Eukaryota > Metazoa > Arthropoda > Insecta > Hymenoptera > Cynipidae > Acraspis > Acraspis erinacei. Next base: position 6,072 of record JAWWLR010217721.1, on the reverse strand, counting down.
TTAGACATACACAAATTAAAAATCTTGGGCAAGCGACAAAAGCCATGAAAAAATATGAAGACACCAAAATTGTGTAGATAAAAAAGATCTAGAAATTTGGTATCAATAAGATTTTATAGGAGGCATAGTTTTTGTTTTAATCGTAAAAAATAAAATAAAATATTTTTTTAATTTGTAAAAAACGACACAAGTTAAGAACAAGATCTGCCCGCTATGAACAATTAACATCTAAAATATCTTTTTTGAAATGAGTAATTTAGGGTTTTTACAGTCTGATAAAAATGAGAACCACGACGACAATAACATTATTCTTATAGATATTAAATTTTCTTCAAACTCTTCGTTTGGAATCGCGACATATTTCCTTCTGGAAAATTCATTAATATAAAATTATAGAAAACAGTTTCTAGATATGAGAAACAAAACATTGTCTTTAGCAAAAAATAATGTTTTTTGATCAGCTTTGTAACGAGACTGTATTTAAAATGAATTTAGATTATATTTCATTATAGCATCTGATAGTCTTTTATGAATATCAAGTTTTTAAATAGAAAACTGATTGAACGAATAAACATTGTTTAAACAATTACATGACGTTTGTAAAAAACTTTTCTACTATTTTAAATCATTCAATATCATGTTTAATTCAGACGATACGATTTAAAAAATATTTGGTAACAAAGTTATGTAATTATTTAAAAAAGTACTTTTGTAAATATACAATAAATCATTGTCTAAATAATTACATAATGTTTTAAAAAATGTAATGCTCCAACAATGACCCACTATTACATTTCAATCAGAAAATACGATTATTTTTTACATTTTTCGGAAATAAATAATTGTTTATATAAGAAACGTTTCTTTAAATAACTGAACATTGTATAAAATGTCATGTGAAATATTGCAATTGTCTATTATTATTTATTTGTATGAAAAAGACGATAGAAAAATTAGAAATGAACAATACTACGTAAAAATGTTATTTTTTATTTTTGGCCATATTTGTGGTGCTACAGGGAGTTTAATTGGGAGTTTGAAGTGTTAGGTGGAACGTGGTAATATTTGAAGGTTGAAAAAACAAAAAATGACTGATTTATTTCCACCGAAAATGGAAACATTTGGGGGGGGGGGGTTACTTGCCCTCTACAGTGAAAACGAAAATTCTGGAATGCATGTTTGGATTACCCTAACGTAGGCCCTAATGTTTCACAAATATAATTATTTTTAAACAATTTTTTGGCAAAATATTAATAATTTAGTAATTTTTATTTTTATATTTTCTTTTAGCCTAATGAATTTGAAGAAAACGTTAAGAAACCCAACTCCGATGATACATTCTTCCCGGTAGTACCTCGGGAGTTGTGGAAACATAAGGAAGGAGGGTATTTAGGAACTTCCGTTTCACATCGGAAGTGCCGCCATATTTGTCACCAAATGGTGGTAAATAGCGAAGCCTTTTTGTTTCGTGCTATAAAATTAAAAAGAGTAAAAAATTTTCAGAGGGAACCTTTCCTCTTTCATTGGAATCGCTATTAAATTTTATAACGACAAACCCCAGCTTGCATTGAAGGACATTGATTTTTCAAATTTACATTATTCTCTACAATTTTTTAGCTAAAATCGATTCACTGATAAATGTGCAATGAAAATATTTGAAAACTGTACCATAAGAAGCAGTTTTAAATACCTTGCTTACAGCTACATTTCAAGGACAATGCTTCACCAGCAATAAAAAAAATACTAAGTGCTGAGTACACAACAATATTTAATAAGTAGAGGTAAAGTAATTAGATAAGAACCGAAAAAACATTGAATTTTCCACTTGGGATCTGCTATATTACAAAAATTTATTTTCTTTTCCAAAAAAATGCCAGAACCTTCAAGAAATTTCTAAAAAATCCCAAAATATTTAAGAAAAGTGCAGAAATCTTATTTTATTTAATTTTTCCAACGATTCTTTGAGCAAAAAACAAACAATTTTTTCGATATTTTAGTTAGATCCTTAATAATAAGATAAATTGTACTGGGAATTGGTAATGATCAAAAGATTATTTCATAGTTTAAGAAAGTCGTTCTCAAAAAAATTTTTTGTCAGTAATTTGATTTTAATATGGATCTACTTATAGTACTTAAGGACAAATTCATGTTGAATTTTTGATCTAAATTAAAGTTATCCTCGAAATCTGGGTAAAGTCTGCTAATTTATGGCAATATAGGTAATGTGCTCCGTCCTAAACTTTTATCACAAATTGGAAATTACGATTTTTAACCAAAAAAATAATTCGGGTCCTTTTGGTGCAAAAAAGCACTCTGTTCGCAAAACGCGGTCAAAGGTCAAGATTATGAAAAATTATACTTTTTTCGTTATTTTCAAACACATCTTTTTTTTTATTCCAGTTGAACAGTAAAAGATGCTGGACGTAAAAAAAAGAATTGGATTTCGACTTCGCTACTTATAACGGAATCATATATTACAATATTCGACGATTTAATATATCAGTAGTTTATATTATGACTACTCAAACACGATTCATATTCATGCAGACGTCCACATTTGAAGAAAAATTAACAATGTCATTTCTATTTTAAAAAATCTTGGTTTTTTTCAGGCGATTGGTTTTCTATATTATAATAGTAAAAATAGTGTACATGTGATTAATAAATGTAAAAAAGTACCTAACTACTACCTATAAGACTGATGGGAAAAGGTTAGCGAAGTAGCGCACTCAGAGCGAATAGAGATTGCAGCCGTTTGCAAAAACGATTACTTTTGACGGCATTATCAAAATGGACTGTCCTTAGCACACAGATTCAAGGCCTATAAATGAAGATAATATCATGAACATAATACAAAATTTATAATATAATCAATGAGAGACAAAAGACTGCGGTCTACAGTCGACCGACCGCTTTGCGCCTTGGTCATGCTTCCACATTCTTCATGATAATTCAAAAACCAATAAATAATTTATTATGTTCTTGATCTCATTTCAGCGAGTCGATTTTAGACTTTAATTCAGCAAGGTTTGAATGTTTTTATTGACTTCCTTGAAGCATGCAGAAAGAGGAATTATGGCTGAATCGGCGCCAAATTTCATAAGCTTTCTACGGTTTAAAAAAATCTCTGTAACCTAATTGGTTGCAGAGTAAGACAAGTCTGTTTTAATCTGTTTCACTTTGTGGCATGAACGTGGAAAGTTGTGGCAAAGATCTGAAATCTAGAACAAAATTAGGGCGGTCCAAATTTATACTTGCAAGAATTCGAATCTCAATTTTTAGGGATAAGCCCCCACCAATTGTTGGAGGAAGGTTTTCGTGCAAAATTAGTCCAGAAATCTTCATACATCTGTCAGGTAAGCTGCCAGCGTTGTAGTAGATTTTGCTTAAGATCGATGAGAGAAGGTTCTGGGATCGTGAAGATTGGAGAACCGATCAAGAAATGACTTATTAGAACAATATGGCATTTAAGAGTGGGACGATGATCGTGGGGGCTAAAGCGTAGGCTTTGAACCCACTCTGTCGGCTTGCGGGTTCGATTCCCGCTTCGCACTCTGGAAGAGCCTCGGTGGCCCATGCGGTGAACACTAGCCTAGAAAGGAAGTTGTTCACCTCCGGAGAGTCGTGGGACTGACCGGTACCTCTAGAAAAAAAGGTTCTCTAAGTACTGAAGGCTGTTGCTCTTGGTGGTTCGGAACCCACTTTAAACTGTAGGTCTTGCTCCCATCACCAAGTAAGTGTGTCGGGAGTTTGTAAAGGAATAGACAAGAAAGTGCAAGAAAAATGTAAACCCCTATGGGACACATTGGTAGAAGTCTCCATTCCATTCCAATATGGCATTTAAAAAACCATCCGGGCATCTTAAATTTCAGTTCTCAAACAATCTTACCCGACGAAGATGTATTTTTTTTGCATTGTCTTATTTTACTCACCAGTTTCCTCTGTTTGCAATAATGAAATATTTTCTCCGTTTTTTGTTTTTTCAATCACATTTGATAGCAAAAGCAAATTTAAAAGACAAAGAATTCTCATAAGAAATCCTCGAATTATAGGATTTTATCAATAAGAAAAAAGAATATCTTACGTAATTTTTTTCGAATAATTATTTTTCAATTATTTATTTAGAGGCATTCCGAAATAACGATTTAAAATAATCAAAGATTTTAAGTATATTCAAGAGATTTTAAGGAATCCAAGAAAATAAAAAGGATTTTAATATATTTTAATTCATTCGAGTTAATTTTGAAAGATTTTAAATGATTTTAAAGCAATTGAAGAGGTTTCAAAAAAATTCGCAGCAATTTAAGGCATTTCAAGGAATCTTATAGGATTTCTATGAATTTAAGTGATTTTAAGGAATACCTAGGAACATGGCGTTACTTCAGAGCTTCTTTTTAATAGATATTAATTTTTTTTAAGGTTTAAGGATTTACAAGAGATCTTATAAAGTTTTAAGGCACTGAGTGATTTTAAAAAATGTCAAGCGAGTTATTGAAAAGATATTTAAAATGATTTTACTGAATTTGAAGAGATTTTACGGGATTTAATCAAATTTAAAGATGTTCAGGATATTCAAGAGATTTCAAGAGATTTAAAAAAATTTAAAGATTTTAAGGATATTCAAGAAATTTAAAGGAGTCGAAGAAAATGCAAAGAATTTTAGACACAAACGTTTATTTTTTAGCCTACTGGCCTTAAACAATTGACTTGTTTACATTTCCATTTTTGAAGAATTTCCTGAAAACTAACTCTTTTAAACACTAACATCAATCCAAATCTTATCTCTAAGCCGACCTTGCCTTCCTCGCTTCGCATCGCCTAGTACGCATGTCGCTATTTTCTCGCCCCGCACGCATGACGCACCTTTCTCGCCTTGCCTCGAATTGCCAGCCTCTGCCTCCGCAGCCAATCCCTAATCCGTATATACTATTTACAATATATACAATTTTCTTACATCTACTTCCTTTCCTATATACAATCTTTCTTTCTCCATTCCTCTTCCTCCTTCCTCCTCTTCTTCTCCATCTCTCCCAATACCCCCTTCACCCATGCAACTGCCCTTTTGTCCCCCCTGTCATGCAAAAATGTCTCCATGCCTACTCCACTCCTTTCCACCTCTGGAAACTCCTCCAACGAGTGCTCCACTTTTGATTCCCCCTTCCCGCACAATTCACACATCCTCTTCTCTTCAGAAAGACAGAACTTATTATAACTCTCCATTCATCAGCATCTCATTCTCGCTATAAGTTCCTGACTTCCTTGCTCTCCTTTCTCACACAAATATTGCGCTCTCTCCCTTAGCATAATCCACACATAGTTTCCATTAAACCTTGACTCTCTTATTCTCTCCTCCCGTATTTCCTTCTCTCTCTCTATTCTGTTCCATTTAACCAACTCATATTTACACGCTCGGCCCCCCCGCTATAATCCCTAAACTCGCTCTTCCTGTCTCCCTTCTGACAATATAGTTTGGCGCATTCCTTGCTAATCTCAGTGTCAACTTCACATACCAATCCTGTATCCTACTTACCTCCTCACTTACAAGACACTCATCACTAGTGAATCAAAAAATTTAATGTTCCTTAAGAAATCATCTGCAAACAACCTCTTTCCCAACACCCACACTTGCCTAATCACCACTTTTGCCCTTCTCACCCTCTCTTTTATATGCCCATCCACTTCCTCATTCCTCCAAAAGCCTCTTCGCTCTTTGCTAGTAGCACTAGGTCATCTGCATATGCGAGTGACCATATCATTAACCCTACTATCCTAACTCCTCCTACCACTCCGGCTGCTAACTTACTTTCCATATCTGCGATTAACATTGCAAACAGCATTGGGCTAAGTGGGTACCCTTGCCTCAATCCTCTATCCATCCAGAAAACTTCAGAGATTCCCTCCCCTTCTTTCACCCTAACTTTCGTCCCTCATATACCTCCCTCACCCTCTCGATCAGGCCTCTCTCCACTCCCCTCTATTCCATTGCCTCCCACACCCTCCCCCTATCCACCGAAGGGAACGCGCCTTTTAGATCTACAAAAAACGCGTACACTTTGGCACCCTTTTTGGCTA